>JASCZI010271943.1:37685-50092 GCA_036250425.1 Stylosanthes scabra
TTTCCCTCCAAAATTAAGGAGCTTTCTCATTTCTCCTCTTCATATCATCTTTCTCTATCTCATTCCTCAATTTAACAACCAAAATGTGCCACATGACACTCTCTCATTGCAATTGAAATTGAATCTTTCCTTTCAAAATTAAGGAACTCTTTCCATTTTCCTATTCCTATCCTCTTTCTCTATCTCTCTCCTTGATTTAACAACCAAAATGTGCCACGTGACACTCTCTCATTGCAATTGAAATTAAATCTTTCCCTTCAAAATTAAGGAACTCTCTCCTTTCTCATCTTCTTATCATCTTTCTCTATCTCCCTCCTTAATTTAACAACTAAAATGTGTCACATGTCATTTTTTCATTGCAATTGCAGTTAAATCTTTCCCTCCAAAATTAACAGTTTTCTCATTCCTCTTCTCCCTATCCTACTTCTCTATCTCATTCCTTAATTTTCCAACCAAAATATGACACTCACTTCCTCATTATAATTGAAATAAAATCTTTACATCCAAAATCAAGGAGCTTTCCCCTTCCTCATCTTCCCAGCTTTCTTCTCTATTTCCATTCTTCTTTCTCCATTTCATTTTTCTTATATTCCCGTTATTCTATCTTTTTTATATTTATAATATCTATAGTTTTATAATATATCAATAATTTGACAATAATTAAATATGGCACATAATTTAACAATTAAATTGAAATATTTTCTTCCAAAATTAATAAGTGATTTTACTCGCTTCATCATCTTCTGTGTCCCGCTCTCTCGTTCTTTATTTATCTCTATCATTCACGCTCTATTAAATATATAATATTATATATAATATATTTATAGTTCTATAATTTATATAAATAATCTATAATTTTATAACGAATTTTTTTTACTATTTTGACAACAACTTTTTTATTTATCTTTCTCATTCCCTCCATCTCTTTCTCCACCTCTCTTAATTTTTTCAAATTTAAAGAATTCTTTTATAACTCATTTTCGTCTCTTTTATCGCTCTCTCTATTGAATATCTATTTACCTCGGCAAATTAATCATTAAACTATCTTGATTGACTAATTGTTTACTGAGCTACCACTAAGTGACTTTCAAAAATTTATCTGTCAATAATCCAGGTCAACCACCCCCTCAACAAATTGCTAACTGACCTTAACAAACACTTTCAAATTTCCAACTAACATAGGGTGTAAAAAATCCTCATGAATCGGGAATCCCCGCGGGTACCGTCCTAAATGGAGACACGAATGTGAGAAATTTTTCTTGAGTAAATAGAGATGGGTGAAATTCCTACGAGGCAAACACGGGGACCCTAGCCGGATCCACACCCCGATTCTAAAATTTCCGAATAATTTAAAGTATCTAAAATATTCTTATTAAAAACTTCAAATCCATAATATTATTACGAAAAAATACTAGTGTTTTAGATAAATAAACTTCAACACTTAGCCTCAGAAAATTAAAACTTCAACACAGCCTCAGAAAAAAAACAAATAAACCCTCCTCAAAACTTAGCCTCTCTCGAAGCCAGAAGGCCCTCACCGTCGCCACCCTCACCGTCGCCACCACTCACCACTCACTGTCACCATCGCTCTGAACTTCTAACCGCCGCCGTTCTCTCTCCCCGAACCAGTCTCGTCGCTCACCACAACTCACCGTCAGCATCACTCTTTGTCACCACCACTCACCGTCATCACCACTCACCACTCACCACCCTCATTGCTTACCTCCCCATCACCAGTCACCGTCACCATCGCTCACTGTCTCAGTACTTCCGTTAGCTTCGCCGGCCTTCACCTACGTTCTCACTATGTCCGTTCTCACTCACTCACTCTCACCGTCAACGAAGATTTGTTCTCTCTCTATCTCATTCTCTGTCTTTCTTGGTTTTTCAATCGTTTTTGCACTCATGGATTTTTGTTAGATTTTAGGGTTTCTGATTTTGTAATTTGTGACTTTACCGGTGCTGCAGCTGCTACTGTTTCGACGCCTACAAAGTGATCTCCGTCTCCGCTGCAGCACGAGCGTCCTGTCTCCACAGGTTCTTCTCCTTCTTCTTTTCTTTTTTTCTCTGCATGTGTATGTGTATTTTCTTTCTTTATTTGCATTTGAAGGAAGCTTCTAGCATGAGGAAAGTATTTTAAGGTCCTCTAAGGACCAGGATGGGAACAAAAATTTTGAATATTGTGGGGTTGTTATTGAATTTTTTAAAGTTGTGCAAATATGCATTTTATCCTCAAAAACTCATCCAATTGTCGGAATCTCCATTCAGGGACTTAAATCCACCAAAGCTACATTTTTTTTTTATCACAAGTTCCAATCATACCATGATCACCAACCAAAATAATAGTAACATCATCAAAAATTTTTCTTTCTTTCATGATTTGTGGCTTTCCATGGTGAATTTCTCGTTGGTGATTGGGTCGTAGAAGTAGTTGTTGACGATGATGCCGTGGTAGGGAGGGTAAAGGCAGGTGACAATGTAGTAGTAGTTGGGGAAGGTTAGGGATGATGGGAACACTGGGACCAAGCCGGCGGAGGTGCAGTTGGAGATTAGGTGGTCGATGTGGTGGGGTCATGGAGCTTTTTGAAAGGGCGGGAGTATGGTGGTGGCGGTGGAGTGGCAGAGGACGAGGCAGTGGCAAAGGTGAGTGAGTCAGAGATGGAGATGTAAGTGGTAGTTAGGAGGGAGGTGAAGATTAGAGTAGTGGAAGACTGGAAGGTTAGTGTTAAATGAAGAAGGGTCACATTCAAAATATAAAAAATATTGGGTCAAATGTTGAATGTGAAATTCTTGTACAGATTGCTTCTCAGCCAATCAAATGGAATATTCTCATCTGGTCTTTTAAGGACCGTGTTTTACTTTCCTCACCATAGCCAATTCTGCATTTGAAGTATTGTTTTCATGTTGCTTGAATCAAAATGTTTTGCTGCGTGCATTTCATAAATTGAGAAAGGATAACTTGAGAAAAGTGGGTGTGTTGTTGTTGTTGTTGTTCTTGTATTTGAAATTTCAATTGGTTCTAATTTTTTTTTTTGGACAATACACATTACACACACTCTCCTCAACTCACACACACTCCTAATTAATTACTATGGAAGCTCTTTTTCCACCTCTGGGAATCGAGCTCCGTGTGGCTCCGTAGGAGGCAAACATGGTTGCCACTTGTGCTCAAGCTTCGGCCACTGGTTCTAATTTGATTATTGTGAAATGATGTATATTTTACTTCTTAGTGAGTTAGTGTAGTTTTCATTGTTGATTTTGTTTTTCTGCAATATGTTTTTGGATAACATGAGATTAGGATGTTGGAATATGAGGTTTCTTGAATGCTTCTTCGCTCCCCGTTGTTTACTTTTTAGTGAGTTAGTGTAGTTCTAATCTTGAAAAATTGATTAATGATAATTGAATATGGATGAGTTGATCTGTTAAGAATATGGATTACTTCAATTTTTTAAAATTTCTATGTTCATGTATCTATTTTTTAGATGAGTTCTGGTGTTCCCTCTTCATACAATGTGTAATTAAATTCAGCGGGAGCTCTGTAATGTTTGTGATGTATACCCTGCCCAAATAGAGCCTTAAGTTGTTTCTCTATGATTAAAGCTTGTTAGTCTATGAAAGAATGGGCTAATCAAGTTTCTGGACCCTTGCTTGATTTGTATTTTGCTTGCCATTTAGGTTCACTAATCCATCCTAACTAAACACATTGTAATAAGCTATAATATGATTGTTTGAAGTTCTTGATTTATCTTTTGTTCCTTTTCCAGTGTTGGACATACGATTTATGATAACAAGTTCTCTGAACCAACACTACTTGCTCTGGGTAAATAGTACAAGCACAAATACCATTCTTTGTAACAAGTTTCTGGACCCTTTTGCTCACAACTTTGTTTTGTTAACAGTGGAACTGAAAAGATTCTTTCTTTCTTTGGGGAGAAAAAAACTCAATTTGACTTGTTTGAGGGAAAATTGTTTTCTCTTTGAAATAGTAGCAACAGAGGAGGAGAAGAGAAAGGGGGGGTGGGGGGGGGAACATGGTACTTGACTCTTTTAGTTTAAGTATTTGTTTTGTGAAAACTCTGCATTTGGACAAAGATTTTGCATTGTTGTTTGAAAGGGGAATAAAAGGAGAAAAAAGATTACATTCATTCGTCTAATCTGAATTCAAGTGTCATGGTTTACCTTCATCTTCTACTCTTCCCCACTTTAATAGTCTCCTTCTTCCTTCTAATTTCATTTTCCTTCCCTATTATCCATCATGCATGCATGCCCTTTTTTCATTCATTCTTTCGGAATCATGCTCATGACCCCTTAAATTCTGCTTTTAATGTTTTTAAATTAAAAAATTAACACTATTGATTGGGTAGAAAGCAAATAAAAAAGGAGAATGAAAGAAATGAAAGGGCGCAGCAGTGTCTACTGCAACGCTTATTTATCCTTTCTTCACTATTTTGAGCTCTTGCTTCAATTTTGAAATGTCAATATTTTTTTATTTTCCAGCGCTTCTATCAACCTAATCACCTCTTGGTTATCTTGCCTTATATTATGCAGGTGTTATTTCGTCAAGATCTTTGAATCGCTTTAACTCTTCCTTATCACTTCTCATCACCTTCCTCATTTTCCCCAACAATACCATATCTCAATTTCATCTACCACCCTTTTCTCCTTATGGTAACTTTACTTACTCTATCCTTATATATTAATCTTAGGTGCGAAAAAAAGGAAAAAAGAAAAGTAATACTTCTACTTGTGTTTAGATTGTTAAAGTCATTTTGGTATTTTGAAAAATTAGAATACATATATTTTTAATTCTCAAAAGATTGATATAAAATTTTTTTTATTGTAGTTCGTATAATAAAATCATACATATACACATTAGCTTTCCACTAGAATAAAGAGATTAGAGAGATATTATACTGGAAGTAAATACTTACTCTTATTGATCCTCTATTTTAAATCCTGCAGTTGATATGCTATTTCTAACTTGACTTCAAAACTGTATGATCAATTTTTAATTAATGTTCACAGTTCTTAGTATATTGTACAATTTTTAATGTTTTCTCGGTTGGTAATGGTTTAATCTTGTGTGAAACTCCCTTTTTTCTTCTAAAACTCACTTAATAATGATAAAAACTCCCTTTTTTCTTTGAATATCCACTACCAAAGTTTAATCTTGTGTGAAACTGTTGCTGCCTAGTATGTATGTGTTCATCTCCAGCTGATATTGGACATGCCTATTTGGTATGGATTATTAATTTATTATTCTTATGCAGGGAAAAAAAATAACTCAAACTTTAAATATGAAATTATGTAGTCAGTTCATAGATGATGAGCATCTGTTTTTTTCTTTGCTTTATAGTTTTATTAATAGTGGCATGCAGAAGTGAAGTCTTTTATTTTATCTGGTACATAGGTATGAGATAACAGATAGAATTTTCTAAACAAAAGTGAGAACCTGAATCTTTCAAGAAAAAACTCAAACTTCAATATTTTGAAACTTCAAATTTCATTATTTTCACCCAAACTTCAGTCGCCTTAAGAAGCCTATCTATATATAATTTGAATTCTTCTTGCAGCTGCACAGATTCTTGTTTCTTCTTCTCTCTCAACAAATTGTTTTCTCTCTATGTCTGAGACTCTTATTGCACTTTGCCACTTTGAATTCTGCACTGGTTATGTGGAGTAGTCCCACACCTTTCTTCTGTGCTGTTTCCTTCTCCTTCATTATGCTTGCTTTTGGCTTTTTTTTTCCCCCTTATTTCTATGCTTTCCATAACATGGTCCAATTTTCTATTTTGTCTTGTTGTTGGTATTGTTAGCCTGCAGTTTTAAAATCTTGACTTGCTTATCCTTTCTTTATAATTTTTCTTTTCTTTTTATTCTATGAGCTGGTTTCTAAGCATAATATGTTGACAATTCTACTGATCTGATTTAATTTATTACAAGCATCTTCGTAAACTTGGGTGATTATTTTTATTCCTAAATTTTCTGCAATACAAAAATGTCCTGTTGCTGGAAACCTTGGATGAACTGGCTGTTTGTTAAGTACATTAGGTTCATAAATACATTTTGGAAACTATTTGGATAATGTTAGTTAGATTGAATTCTGCACTCAGTTCTGGACTTTGCAAAAAAAAAAAAGAAAAAGACTCTTTTTGCACTTTGAATTCTGCACTAATAATGGAATGATATTATATATCTGATTTTTGAGAGACAGACAAATTTTTCAAGTCGTAAACTGCATGCTTGCGTTCCATTCCATTTCCCCCTTTTATACTTATTTATTCCTCTTCTTCTTATCAGATTCCTGCATTCTCCTGCATTCTCCTTTCATTTCAGTTGCTTCTCGTTGAATAATTGATTAATTGAACTCAGCTGCCCAACTACTCTTGTTTGTAATCCATTTCGGTTGAAGTTCGGAAGCAGATTTTGTCAAGTACACAAGCTGATCGTGACATGACAAGGTAACATCAGAGCCTTCCATTATTCATACTTTATGATTATGCTATTAATTGATGTGTGTGTTGCTCCACGTTGGTCAATTTGCTATTTTGGAAGTTGCAATTTTAGTTTTTGCTTGTCCATTATGAATTTTTTGTTGCCTTTATTTTTTTTTACATAAATGAATTCCTAGTAAAATATTTAGAGAATTAGTCCTAACTAGAATGCTATTAAAGTTTTTTTCATTACTTGACAACACCCTCCCCCCTATATTCTTGCGATCTTCCCTTGTAACTTTTGATAGATTACCCGGTTAAAATATCGATTAGGTTTTGTGATAAGCCGGAGGATTGGATGGATCTACCGAGGTATGGCGAAGAGTATATCGATGGGGTTCTGAGTTTTTTGGACTTTGCGTACTCTGAGGGAGAACCGGACGGAGGGCTAATCCAATGTCCCTGTAAGAGGTGCTGCAACATTAATTGGTATAGAAGAGATGTTGTATTCGACCATTTAGAGGTCGATGGATTTGTTAAAGGATATAGAACATGGATTAATCACGGGGAATGGACAATTCCAATGGTTGTTGATGACGAGGGTGTTACCGCAGGCCAAAATGAGGAGGCAAAGAGGTTTGAAATGTTCATCGCTACGCGCAAAAATCGAAAAAGGAAAGAACTTGATGAGGCAACTCAACATGCTATTGTACGTTTGAATTCCTTTTAATTATATTATGCATTTAGGGAGTTGGTATTTACTCTACTTAAGTATCTATTCTGATCAGGAAGACTTCCAAAGCCGGCAAGCTTCTAGTGAGACAGAAGAGGAAGCTTTCCAGTCCTTGTTTGGGAAAAAACAACCGGGACGAGTTAGGTGCTACGGAAGATCTATTACACAAACTGACTTAAGAAGACATGCTGAAGTTGCTGCTATCAAACAACAGCTCCAAGAAGAAGTCTCATCTTTGCAGAGTCAACTCAGAGACATGCAAACGCAACAGCAGCGACAAGCGGAAGAAATTCACGGATTGTGGAAAATAGTCAAATTACTACTTCTTTGATCTGAACCACGAATGAGGCCTGAAGAAGTTGAAGCTTTGTTACAAGATGCGCGACACACTCCAGTTGATGCAAATAGTGCTCATGTTTCAAACATGGGTGTGGTAAGCTCATGGTATGCTCTTAGGCTCTCTCATTTGGTTTTCGGTTCTGTTGTTTCCAAAACATTAGTTGCAGCCAAATAATGAGAGAACTCACTATATCGTGTGATCATTTTTATATAACAAGTTGAAGCAGCATATACATATTAGTATAGGAAAATACTAGTTGGAGATCACAAATTAAACCTGTCAGGACAAGTTGCATTGTGATGGATGAGTTTTGGGTACTCCTAATATGCTTTATTTTTTTCTGTTGTGAGTGTTGTATTAGATGTTAGAGGGTGGTCATTGGCTATAAGATAGGAATATATCGTTAACTCATTATGTTTAGTGCAGTTTTGGGAGATCTCATGATGTGGTTTCAAATAATTTTATTTTACTAATTATTATTTCATACAATTATGCTGGATGATGTTGGAGACATTCATGAAGATTAAAGTTGCTTGTTATTATGACATTTTCTCGGCAAGGATGAAGTAGTTGTAGTGTTAGTTGGATGTTGAAAAAAAGGTTTATTTTCATTTTGGGATAGATACTATATTTTGGATTTATTTTCTTTTGGCTTATTAGCAGTAAACTCCCTAACTAGTTGGGTGCATTTTTGTAAATGACTTTGTTTATGTTGGTGCGAGATATATGCCTGCTTACATTACAAAACATCTCAACACTTTTATATCATCATATATGTATGTATATATATTTTTGTTTAATATTATTTTATATTTCATATTTTTTATTTCATATTTTTTAATTCTATTTTTTAAACTTCCTAACTATTTTTTATTTAGTAATATTATATAATCATCTTATTAAATAAATATAAGCGTCAAGAAAATTATATATATATATATATAAACTTTTTTTAAATAAAAAAATCAGAACATTAGGCACCGCTTAAAAAGAGTAGCTATAGATATATAATAGTGTTACTCTTTCTAGGTGATGCATTTGTCGAAAAAAGCGTCTTCTGTTCTTTTCAGTGATGGTTAGAAAGTTCCATGAAAAACGGTGCCTTTCGTTCTTTAGAGTGTCGCTTCATAAGTGTCTCCTTTGAGAATAGGAGATGCTCTGAATAGTGTACACTCCTAAAAGCGTCTCCGCTGCTCTTTGGTCTAAGACATCATTTATTTAGACTTTTGAAGTAACTTTTCAAGTGTGGCTGAATGTGTGATTTTGTTGTAGTGTGCTGATAGAAAAACAAAGGAGTGGTCCTGTGATTTTCGTATAGTCGTTTATAGTGATTAGCTTATTTATGTGCATTTCACGGTTAGTATATGTAAAATACAAGAAAATAAAATGCTACTTTTTAAAATAAAAATGTGTTATAATTAATGATAATATATATTAGATTTATTTGGTCAAAGTGTTTTAGAAATCTATCATAATTTTTCCATTTAAATAGGAAAATACTATACTTTTTATGATTTAAAATAATTGTTCATAACACCAACCCCTTCATAATATTTATGGAATGTAGGAGATGATTCATAGATAAAGAAACAAATGACCTGGTTCTCCTAAAGATGAGTTTTGGGGAAAGGTGGAGAAGCTAGATTAGATGCTGCCTTGCGGCCTTTATGTCAATTTTAATTAATGGCGTTCCAACAAAATAGGGGTGTTCATGACCCGGATCGGCACAAGGCCCGGTCCAGTCCTGATAAAATTTGGGTCATTTTTGGCCCGGCTTCGAAGAAATCCGAATTAGGGTCTAAGCCAATAAAACATATCCAATAAAAATATGAAATCGGGTCTAGGCCTAGGCTCGGGTCACCCGACCCCGGCCCGGTGGCCCGGTAATATAAAAATAATGTAAAAAATTAAAATTTATAGTAGTATAATTGTAAAATTATATATGATATAATTATGTTATACACAAAAAAATATGAATATGTTACTTCAAACTTTAAAGTTTGACCCAAATATGTTATGAGCCTACTAGACCCACTATTATACGGTCCAACTTCTAGTTCTAGAAATTAAAATGTAGGTGTTTAATTATATTACATGAGTCAACAACATGGTTCTTTAATTTCGAACAAAAGAGAAATTCAAAAATAATAATTTCAATATATTAGTTGAGAATTATTGTTGAACATTATTGTTGAAAGTTATAACATTCTTTTTTTTTTTTTTGATAAATTTATAGAATTCTTTGATTATGTGTAATATAAGTTAGTATTATTATTATTATTAATATTGTAAAAAATTACTTGGGGCTAAAATTAATAGTATTATTGCTTATATTATTATGATCGATGATTATAATTTTTTTTTAATTTAATTCGGGTAGACCCGGCTTCACCCGGCCCAAAAAGAAGGAGATTTCATCGGGTTTGAAGCCGGACTAGGGTCTCAATAATAGACCCGAGGTATATTTTGGGCCGGGCCTGGATTAAAGAAGACCCGGCTTCACCCGGTTTCATGTACACCCCTACAACAAAACCCTTTGATCTGCAACGGGGGATAAGACAAGGTGACCCACTTTCACCTTTCCTATTTGTTTTAGTGGGTGATGTGCTGAATCAGATGTTATGTAAGTTGCGAGAGTCGGGAGTAATAAGACCACTTGGAGTTGGGAAAGAGCTAGTGGAGTTAACTGACCTACAGTATGCGAATGACACTATCCTACTCTGCCCATGCGACATTCAGACGATCAGAAACTATAAAAGAATCCTGAAGGGATTTGAATTGGGATCGGGCTTGAAGATCAATTTTCAAAAATCAGCGGTCATTGGATTGAACTGTACTGATGAAGATACAAGGAAAGTATGCACTCTACTGAATTGCCAAAATGTCTCCCTTCCTATCAAATATCTTGGGATCCCCCTTGATGCTGATCCAAAGCGCATTGAAACATGGAAACCAGTCATTCAGAAGGTGGAAAGCAAATTGAAAGCTTGAAAAGGCAAACTTCTATCCAAAGCCGGAAAATTAGTCCTCATTAAATCTGTCCTAAATAGTTTACCAATGTACCATATGAGCATTTTTAGAGTTCCTAAGGCGGTTGTGAGAAAGATAGTTTCATTACAAAGTAGTTTCTTTTGGGAAAATGGTGATGGTAGTAGAGGAATGACTAGTATTAGTTGGGACATAATCAAAAAACCAAAAAATTTGGTGGATTAGATGTTGGTGATGTTGAATTGAAAAACTTAGCTTTGTTATTCAAATGATGGTGGAGGTTTGAGAAGGAAGAGTGTCAATTATGGAAGAAAATAGTGAAGTCCTGTAATAACATGCAAAATGTGTCATTGTTGAATGGGGACTTTAGAGAGGGTATATGTGGTAGTGTTTGATGTGGTATTTTAGAGGCAAGAAGGAGGAATAGTGAGCTTTTGAATCTGTTCGAAACGGGAGTTGAATTGGTGGGTGGTAATGGAGGTAGAATCAGATTTTGGCATGAGAATTGGCTGAAAACCGGAATTGTTAAAGATAAATTCCCACGCCTTTATGCTATCCAATGAAAAAAGGTACTATTAAAGATTGTGGGATTCGGAATGAGTTGATGTAGGTTTGGACCTTTACATGGAGGAGGCAATTAAGGGGTTGGAGGAGGAGAACTTGCAAGAGCTTTTGAAAGACATTTCCTGTGTTAGAGCGCAATGTAATCTTGAAGATAGCCTTCGCTGGCTGCATAATCCGGATGGCTAGTACTCAGTCAAGTCATTCCTACAAGTTCACTACAAGAATAAGCTACAACCGAGCGAGGCAAACATGTATAGCTTTACAAAAACTTTGTGGAAGAGCTTGGTACCTCCGAAAGTTGAATTACTTGGCTGGTTTGTAATCCTTGATAATCAAATGGCGAAATGTGTACTCTGTGGATTGTGTGATGAAACTGTTTTTCATCTTTTCTTTAACTGCTGTTATGTGACAAAGTTATGGGATAACATTTTGTGTTGGTGGAATGTGTCTTGGATATGGCCAAATTGTGCGAGGGACTGTTTTGAATCCTGGATGTATTTAAGAGTTGGGAAAGAATCACTGAGGAGTTGGTGTATTTGCTTCTATGTTGTCATTTTGGGTGGTGTGGCGTATTCGCAACGAGAAGGTTTTCAATAACACTAATACAACTGATGTTGAAGCAATAAGAAGAATGGTTGTCACACATCAACAATGGCTTCTGGAACTTAATGAAAGGATCAATTGCAACAAAGGGAAGGATGGAAGCTGATGGAAGTTTGTACGAGATGCACTTTGTTCATATTATTATTGATTTAATGCTTAATGTTTTAGTTATAGGCCATGAGACCACTGTAATTTTAATATGTTTTCCTGTATTTGTTCAAACTGCGAAAATACTGATCCCTTGGGATCCTCTCACCCCCACTTTAAGTTTTTTGGTGAGTGCTTGAATGATCGAAAAAAAATGAATTATTTGGTGGTTAGCGTTTTTGATGATTAGCTTAATTATGTACATTTCAGAGTTTATTAATTGAAATGTAAGGTTTATATTAAATTATAAAGAATAAATTTTTGTTATTGTTCATATAGTAAAAAAAATGCAACTTTTTAACAATAAAATGCAACACAATTCATGATAATATGTGTTAGATTTATTTACTCAAAGGCCAAAGCCTTAGAATGATATCATCGTCTTTCTGTATATATAGGTAAATACTATATATTTTATCATTTAAAAATTTATTGGTTTCAATAAGTAATAAGTCAGTTCCATTAGGGTTTTCTCTTGTGTCCTATTAGGATTTTTTTTTTTTTTGCTTTATTAGGGTTTTTTCTTGTGCTCTAGTGTTCTGCTAGAGTTTTTTCTTGTGCCCTATTAGGGTTTTCCCTTGTGCCTCAATAGGATTCT
>JASCZI010271943.1:50275-69961 GCA_036250425.1 Stylosanthes scabra
CGAGGGCACCAACCTTCGATTGGTGTTCAAAATTACATAAGAGTATTTTGCAGGAATTGTTAGAGTTTGGAGAGACCCCTGACCTTCCATAAACTGAAAGGATTTGTATATCCTACTCTCCCGAGAATGATTTTTTCTGTGAAACTAACAATAAATCTTGAATGGTGGAATTTAAATTAAGATCTTGTGGTTTCTATATAATCTTACGGGTACTATGGTCGATCTAAGGAAAATCCCCAGCTGTCTCCCAATGTGCCAACATATCTTCGAAGCCGCATCTTCTCCAAATGATATTGCCTCTGCCGTTGAGATCAACATTGAGTTTCAAAGATATCACATTTTTTTGTTTTTTAGTATCTTTTTTTTTAAGTTTGTTTGATATTTATCTTTAATTTCTGTGGAGATCCCACTTTCTTTTGTTTTTGGTTGTCCAAGTTGGACCCAACTTATATGTATTCATTTTTTCTACTCAGTAAAATGAAATACATCTGCCTTTGATAAAAATAAAAAAAAAATTATTGGTTTCAACCATACTTTTTTTTTCACTTTATACTGTTCTAATAGCTTATCTTATTTTTAAGTCGAAGATTTTATGAAGATCTCTCTTAGATGTAATTTAATTCCAAATTTGCTATTTCGTATTTCTCGATAACTATTTAGTTACAATAACTCTTTTTTTTTTTTCAATATTTTACGGTTCTCAGTATTTATGGAGTGTAAGGGATGTATTGTAGAAAATAAATACACAAATTACCTTATGATTAGCGTTTACCGTGTGGTTAGATTAATCAAGTAAACTTTAGAGTTCTCAGAGAGATTTATATATTAAACTACAAGGACTAAAGTTTTCTTCATCAACTAACAAAATACTCGGCATAACGTGGATGATATGTAGATTTTATTTAATTGAATAGGTAATTTATAATTAATTCTACATTTTTAAATAATATTAGTCTACCGTTGTAAATTTTTATCACCAAAAAATATTGTTGGGTGATATATGATGGATAAAGAAATAATCAAGTGAGCTCGTGTTTAGTAGTGTTTATGGTATAGTTGATGTGAATTTTTTTTATTCTTATCCTATTACTAATTAGTAAAAATAAAATAATTAATTTTGGTGCAGTAACTAATTAAGTAAATTATTTTATCATGTAATAATATAATATGATGGCAATTTCATCTATTGTTAACAATAGTGTTATCCCCTAGAACATTGTTGCCATCTGTGACACATTAACAGGGTAGCAATCAGTTGTTGATCCATTGAATGCTCTTGAAGCAAGATTTCTGTCCACAGCTTCTGAGGGATGAAAGGCATCCCAGAACACATGTTCCTCTCTGTTACTACATGGTATTTCAAATGGTAAGCAAGTTATCCTTCCTTGAAACATTCCAACGCCACAGCATGCTGTATTAGCCGTAGCGAAACCTGTAAATTAATCAAGAAAAAAAAATATATCATCTTGCTATGGCAATAATGGACAAAAAAATTTCTGAAAACCAATCTGATCATTAGACGGGTAGAACTAGAAGTTTAAATGTCCAACCCAGATTGAATCCGATAGAATAAAATAATATTTATGTATAAAGTCAAAATTGTTTTTTTTTTAAATTTTATTTTAAATTGGTTAACCACTAAAATTATATTTATCTATATAATAAAATAATAAGATTTGATGAATACTTAAATGCAGTTGACTTCATGTGAAGTTGTTTGCAAATCACCTTTAGATAAATTGATATGTTTGACCAAAATATAATCTAACGGTTTCAAATGACAACTTCAGATGAAATTAATCGCACCTAATCACACCTGAATTACCACCTAAACGGGGAAGAGAGAGAAAATTCTCTAATTTCTTACCATAAGCTGTTGGATCTTGAATAATATTCAAGATAGCTGCATAACTGTTGCCATAAACAAAAATCGAGGAACCATTGTACTGTGTGTTGAGTTCATCAACCAAGAATTTCAATCTATCATTAAACAAGATAACCATTGCGTTAACATCATCCTTGCACACTCCTGTAGGGAAAAGGCCTCTGGATACTTGATTCGGTATGCATCCAAGTGGTCCAACTGCAGCCAAAAAGAACTTTCTCAACCCCAAATCATGCAGACTCTGCAGAATATTAGCACCTTCCAACTGTTAAGATTTTGTTTTCTTCATACATTATTAGTAGATAAGGCGCCATTCTAAAGGCTTCAATTTTATTTCGTAGCATTTTTGTTTTAGTTTAGACAATATAATTTCACTAAATTTTCAATTAATTCGTTATAATATAAAAGTTTGTAATTTGGTTTCAATACTAAATAAAATTCCCTAATAAGCACCTTATTAGTTCTTAACTTTCATAAAAAAGGGCATAACCCTTGAATTCACTTCTAAAATATTCACACATTTCATCCAACATTAAATATAAAAACAAATAATATACCAAAAATATTTTTTTACCTTTTTAAAAACAAAAATGATTGGCAAGGACTTACTTGAATTTTTTTTTTAAGAAGTACTCATACAATGAATATAAGAATTTAACTCAAAATTTGATAAAACTATAATGACTAATAAAATAATTAAACATTTTTCTTGCAGGAAGACGCATTCTAAAATTTACCAGAATCTGAGTTCTGTATTGTTTTATGAGCATCTCAGCATATGTTGTTGGGTCGTAGAGGTAGCTCGATGAATATAGTCCTGTCAAGAGATAGTTGTTTATGTAGTCATTGCTTCCATGATTCACAAATGCCAACGACTTTGCCAAATACTGGCTCAAATTCATGTCATCCATTGTTGCCTTCAGTTGGTTTATGGTTGTTTGCAAATTTTGCACCTGCTGGTTGAAGGTAATGCGTTGTCCCTGTGCCGTTTAATGCGTTAGTTATAATTTGGACATAAAGGGGGTGATTGAGAGAGAAAAAGTTTTGCTTAGATAGCTCTAAAATTTAGATGCTATTGTTTTCTTTCCTTGTTATATGTGTTTTACTTGTAAGTTACTTTTTTTCACGAGTAAAATTCACATCACATGATTCATTTCGTG
This sequence comes from Stylosanthes scabra, assembly GCA_036250425.1. Classification (NCBI taxonomy): domain Eukaryota; kingdom Viridiplantae; phylum Streptophyta; class Magnoliopsida; order Fabales; family Fabaceae; genus Stylosanthes; species Stylosanthes scabra. Next base: position 53,321 of record JASCZI010271943.1, read on the forward strand.
TGGAACATAACATTTTTCGAAAATAACAAAAACTAGGTAGCACAAGGTTACCAGATGTCTCCCTGTCTCATCGAGTATCCCAGCCGCAGCCGAAGCATAGTTTACTCCCCAGGTAATATTGTATCCTTGTATCTGAGTAGCTTCAAAAGATGGGAGATAAGGAAGGCCAAGGATTTCACCTGTAAAATTGTTTCGTCGGTTCAAAGATATTCTATAATAATTTTGGAAATATAACAAAAACTGGAAAGTATGTTACATACCTAGCAAATCTACAATCATTTTTCCATTTGAAAATCTACCGGTTGGACCCCAAGATGTATCAATGCCATAAGGCTCATAATTGGCTTTTGCAAGAGACGTCAGATAATTGTTGTTCCCGTTATCCACTAATGAATCTCCAAACACATACATAGCTGAAAATGGAGGCACGGTGGACACATCATTTGCAGACACAGAAATCAAAAGCAGCATCCAAAACCATGCAATGCATACCATTTGCAACGATACCATTGTTTTAGCTCTTTTAGTTCTAGATGCTTTCAAAACTAAATTGTAGCTAGTGCTACTTATAAGGAAATAAAGGAGATGCATAATGCATTTCTTGTGATTTTCACATTTATTTCCTTTTCCATCCCCATTTTGCTGCATATATTAGGCATTTTTAGTTATCTCACGACATATGGTGTTCACTTTGGTGTCTTAATGGATGCTGACTTGTTTGCCTTTCACACTTTAAAAACTCCCTCACCAGCATGGAAAGTAGCAACGGTTTATTTGGTAACTCAAGTTTGGTGAATTCTTACATGATCCCGTAAATAGAGGACTCCCAAGGTCCCTGACAGGGTGCTATGCTGGTCACACTTTAGCATGTGACGCGTGTTTGTTTTTCACATGCATATTCTGTGACCTATGAAGTAGGGGTGACAATGAGTAGGGTAGGGTAGGGTTTAGACTCAATTCTAACACTACTTACGAGTTAATTTTTTCACTAAAACTCAATCCTATTCTACCTGTAGGTTTAAAATATGTCAACCTTAACCCTACCTGCACTCAACTCGCAGGTGTCCAACCCTACCCGTGGGTTTTAAAAAATATAATATTTATAAATTATTAAATCAAATTGGCTTTTATATAAATAAAATTGTTAAGTTTTCAATTGTATATCTTAATTTAGTGGTTGAAAATTTTTATATCATTGAAAAATTATTAATTTGACACTCGCTTCTAACATATTTATATATATATATATATATATATATATATAGGGTGCGTGTTGGTCGCGTAGGGTTAAGTTTAAACACGCAGCTCAACCCACTGCGAATCGGGTTGACAACCCTACCCGACCGGATTGGATCGGATTGGATACTCGCGGATAGGATTGTCATTGCCACCCCTACCATGAAGACCATTAAAAGCAGCAATCAACCCCTATAAACTTCTAAAATGATGAATGAGACACCGTATTCAATTTTTTGTTTAAACAAACCGTGAAATAATGCAATTATGGTCATTTTAAAATAAAAAATTCTAATATGAATACATACATTTAAATGTATTTTAGTGAGGACAATGCTATCTCTAGAAATTTATTTCTTTCATAATTTTAGCATTAATTATACATCAGATTTTGATGATATAAATTAACGGTCAAGATTCTCACTAGAAGATATTTTAGTATCTTCATCAAAGACATCACTTTTTAAAATTTCTAATGTGAAATACCATTAAACAACTCTAGTTAAATTCTTATTAGATGTATGACACCAAAAAATTCTTATTAGATGTATGTGAAATCTAAATGGCAATTATTGAATTTAAATATCATTTGCGTTTTCATCTAAAAAAAATGGTTTGAAAATTAAAAAGATACCGGGGCGGAGTTAGGATTTTTTAATAGGGGTGGCTAAATTTTTTTTATATATAAAAAATTACTTAATTAAAAAAATTTTAGTATTTTCTTTACAAAATCAAAATTCATATAATACATGTATTTAAATATATCAAATACTAAAGTATTTAAATATCATAATATAATAAAAAATATTATAAAAGTTGATTTTTTTAGTTGTTCAGATAATAATCATATGTAGCTTTTGTTTTTTATTTCATGTAAAGTATAATTTAGTATAAATACTTAAATAACAAAACATTAAAAAAAGTTAAGTACTTCAGTAGTTATAAAATAAAAGAAAAAAAAGTATATATGCTAGGAAGAAGACAAATGAAATTAGGAAAAAAAAAAAAAAACATAAAACACAGTTGGGGTGATAAAAAAAAAAACAAAGAAATGAGAGCCCAAGCAAAGAAAAAACCTATGAAAAGGAACAAAAAAATTTAGGGGGGCCAACTTCTCTATTTATTTATTTATTTATTTTTTCAAAGGAAACATAAGATTTCAGGGGGTGGCAATGACCTCCACTAACTTACACTACCTCCGCCCTTTTTTTTGTTAGTGTTCTTTATTAATTAACTTAATTAAGATAGCGAATTAACATTATGAAAATACAAAATTTATGATTAATAGGGATTAAAATCTTATTTTTTTACTTTAAACTATTTCTTCCCAAAATATTTGATTTTTTTTTGGTTCTCTTACAAGTATTGAACCGGGGATATAGGAATTGGGAATTTCTAACTACCTCAGTAGTATCCACTAGGCTACTCCTAGATGGGTCCAAAATATTCGTATTTGATTATATTGAGGATTTTTTTTATTTAAATAATTTAAATACAAATTTTATACATTTGCACACGGATAGAGGTATTTAGAAATTTGGGTCATTATAAATTTGAGTCATTGTATCATACCACGGGTGTGCTAATGGCGCGTTGAAGTTTATGGGTAACACGCTCCTGACAAGCCCGTGTTAGGTGAAGTTGAAGCCATCATGAATGCTAACACGGGACTGGCAGCAGCAACATATGGAAATTGGTGATACATAACTCGTGTTAACATATTGCGCCACGATAGCCCGTGTTACCACATTGGGAGTGGCAAGCCCGTGTTGCACAATTGGAAGTGGCTAGCCCGTGTTAGGCTAAACGTCACTGCCGTGGATATCTCATAATTATTTTTTATAAGATAATATCCAATAATTATAAATTATAATAATGAAAGGTAAACAAATTTATTAAAATTTAACAAAAATAACAATAATATGCATGAAATACAATGTTAAAAATATGTATTTGAACACCTAAAACATCATTTTTTTGTTGACTTTTCATAATTTTTGGTGACTCCTAAAACATAATTTATATTACATTATAAACTCTTTATACATTCAATCTATTAAGTCCACCTACCAAATTATTCCATCACATATATCATATGTAAGTTAAAATATATATCACAAGCAAAAATCAAACCATAAGTGTATATATATATATTCAATAATTTAGTAATTTATTTTAACCTAATAAATCCATTTAGTAGTTTTTTTATAGCCTCTCAATTTTTTCTTTTTACATAATGAATAACTATAATAAGAAATTTTAAATATAAGCACATAAAGTAATCAAATAAAATATGTATATACTTTTTATGACTATTATAATATATTTTTTATTTAATAAATAAAATTATGATAGATGAAAAAAAATTTATATTGATGCTTGGAGATGAAAAAGATGTATGAAATTAGTAGAAGTAAATACACATGATATTGGTAGTATGGAATATGAAAAAGGGAAGGATAATTAAGGAAATGAAGTTTGTAATCAATTCTTAATTTTAATAATTGAAAGCAAAAGCTACAAAAGGTTGCTTCCACTAAACGTACGTTTGATGTCAAAATCACGTTGAAGTAATGTGAATCCTCGACTTTCTGCTTTTCCCGTTTCTGACAGAAACGTGTGAATGTCTGTCATTTCTTGCTTTTGATGACTGGTGGCGTGTTTAAGGGTTTTGCATACCCTAGATATGTTTGATGTGGAATTCGTTTTCACTAGATGCTTGTTTCGATGATTTTCTGTTTTTAGCGGCGATACGCTTCTGGCGACGGTTTAACCGTTCCGGCCGTCTTTAGAATGAACAGAGGATATTGAGGAAAATATCTCTGATGGAAAATTAGAATTTCCTAGCTAAGCTCGAGTTGGTGAGCTCAAGGGTGGCAAAATTCATGGAGTGAATTTCGAACCGGTTTTAGCGGCACTTATTTCCGTCGCGAATCGTCCGGTCATGATTTCGGTAAAAAGCGAGATACGACGAAATTGTAAAATTATAGCGCGATGCTATAATACGTCTTTGGACCTTAGTTGCCCCGTAAATTTGAGACGTAAAGCCAAGAATGCCCTAGAAACATTTTATGACCCCTTCTAGTTTTTCTCTCTCTTGCTTTTTGCTTTTTGAGACACCTTTTCATAAAGACTTCTCTCTCATTGGTTGCATGGCTTAGATACATGCAAAAGCTTCCTTTTGATTCTTTCTATACCACCTTTATTCATATAATATTATTTCTTTACCACCTTTATTTTATTTTATTATTTTCTTTTACTATACACCACCAAAATTAACTATTCCTTCGTACAAAAATAAAATGGAAATTGTTTGCTTCTCCTCCACTCTTGGTCCGTAGCTCCCTCTCTCTTTCCCACTCTCTTACTTAACTTTACTACTTACACATTCCACTAACCACTTACACTTCACTTTAACTATTCTTACAAATACTTACCAAAAACTACAACAAAATCTCACTCACTTTTCTCTCTTCATAACCATACCACTCTCTCTCCCTTACACTCATATTTTATTTCATTCACTTCATCAAAAACACCTTCTCTCTCCTACTTTTAAAAATCAAACACCACCTTTTAGCAAGAACACTTTGAATGTTCATATAAACATAATGAACATGAAGAACATCAAACCCTAAGTTCATACCCTAACACCACCATATCATACATCATTCTTCTTCTCATAATCTCCTCTTCATCATTATCATCTTTGAATCATCAAAAGCAAGCTCCTTCATTCTATGGCCGAAAATCACCATCATCATTCTTCAAAGATTGTTCATCAACAACAAGCTCATTCATCTACTTCTCTTCTTGGCCGTAGCTATATCAACATCATCTACCTCCATTATCTTCATTTTTGTAGAAGGTAAGTGCAAAGCCAATCTAACTTGTGATTCTAGAGAGCCTTACTCACATAAGCTTCTATCTTGCCATATATTTTCGTTTGGGTCTCAAGCTTGGGAAGCTTGGCTCAACCGAAACATCAAGGGATTGAGGTGTCCATTCTTTGGCTAAACAAGAGATCTACAATAGGTAAGGGGGTTAGGGTCCTTAGACTTTTGTCTTGGGTCATATAGATGCTTGAAAATGATTTATATGCTAAAAGGCTCGGTAAAGATTAAAGTTTTAAAATGAATATGTGATGCTATGCTTGAAAGCTTGAAGCTTTGCTTGAAAAACATGAATGCTATGCTTGCTTGAGTGCTTTGATATATGATGATGCATTGCTATGCTTGATTACTTGATATATTTGTGCTAAGCTTGCCAAAAGCGACTTATAATGCTATAAGGCCAATCGGCCATGTGCTTGCTTGAAAAGCAATGATGATAAAAAATTGTGCTTGCTAAATTGTGCTTGCTATAATTGTGCTATGGCCGAGAGTTTCCCTCAAGTTTGGGCAAAAATGTAATAATTAAAAGATCTACTAATATATATATAAATCGGTTCTAAAAGATTAATAATTTAAAGTGAAAAGAAATAAGTTTTTGAAGCTAAGGGCATAATGGTAATTAAATATGTTTTATAAAATTTCCAAGATTTAAAGTGTCTAAATAAATATGTTCTAAAATGGTTTTAACCTCGGAAGTAAAAAGAAATAAGCTTTAAAGTGGCTTAGAGTATTTTTACTAGTTTTGGGGTAAAAAGGGTAAAAGTGTTATTTAATAAAAGTTGTTTTCAAAACTGTTTTTATGGGGGTTTAATATGTGTCTAATGAACTTAAGTATAAAATTTCATCTTAAAATAATAAAGTTACTTTAGGTAAATAAATTAATTACCTAGACTAGTTGAAAACCGAACCGGGTACAAGGGGCCCAAGGGCAGTTTCGTCATTTCAAAAATATCTTTTGTTAAAACTATTTTTACTGGAGATAGAGGGATGTGTTAGTGACGAAATGTAACTGGTTTGACCTTCATAGGTTTTGAAACGAAAAAGTTATAAATATTTTCATAAACTAGTGCACTTCGGTTTTTAAAGAAAAATGGTAAGGGCAGAATTGTCATTTAAATTTAATACATGAAAAAGCTGTTTTTACAGTGGATAGACATAAGTGTTAGAAGATAAATGGCTTTGGTTTGAGTCAAAAATCATTTAAAACGAATTTTCTATGCGAGTTTTAGTAAACTAGTGTTATTTCGATATTTCGGAAAAATAATAGGATGGTAAAAATGAGATTTAATCAAAATGCTTTGGTTCTGGAATTTTCTCAAAAGAAATATGTTTTATGAATATGAAATGAGATATTAATGTATACATAAAGCCAAATAAAATATCCAAAGAGAACGGTTAGTTTTGAAGCTAGCCACTAATAAAAATGACGATAATTACAGTGAGAAACTAAGGAAGAATTAATGAAGATAATAACGTTAATGAAAGTGATAATAAATAATAAAAGATAATGGCATAGAAAATAAATATATTTTGGAGAAATATATTTACAGTATTTATAATATGAGAAAGGCTTTTGAAACTAATAACATATGTGAATAAGTATATGCTTGATAAGAGAAGAATAAAAGACTTATTTTAAGTATAATAAGTATCCGTAAGTTTATAAACAAAAGAGTCCCTATAAGGTTTTGGAAGAATAAAGTATCTTATTATGAAAGTAAAGCCAAAAGTATTTTGATATTATGATAAGCTAAGCGCTAAGAATGATAAACATATTTGAATAAAATATATTTATATATCTATCTAGTTATAAAGAAAAGCCTTGAAAAGAGTCTAATGAGATATATGAACATAAGCTACTAAGAATATAAGCTAAGTGCAAACATTATAAGTTAATAAAAGCCACGAAGAAAGATATCCATAAGTTGCTAATCACTTAGCTATGATAGGCTCTCATAATTGAACCATATGAAATTAAGAAGTAAAAGCCTCAAGAGAATAGTAGAGCCTCTTGCATAAATATGCTACATAATGAGAAAGCCCCAAACTTGAGTGAGTAAACCTAGATGTGACGGTTGATACGGATTTGGTTTGGTCGACAATGGTATGGGACACGGCGATCTAACCGGGTTTCTTTCTTGGGAATGGTTCATGGTTCTGGATCGGTTTAATCCATTGAAATGGATTGGTCTGGAAACCGACCAAGTATCGGTCCTATCGGACTTGTGTCATTGTCAGATCGGTTGGTTCAGCTAAGTCATGTAGACCGAAGGCTAATCCGGCTACGTAATGCTATTCCGGCTAACAATTCAATAGAATGAACCGATGAACGCTATAGGCTATGTTATGTTAAGAGGCTAATGCTAAAGCTAGAGTAATGCAAATGCAAGGGCTGGGTGTCGTCCCGCTTGACTATGAGATGAGAGCCAATGCAAGGGCTGGGTGTCGTCCCACTTGACTATGTGATAAGAGCTACAAGTGCTAGGTGTTGTCTCGCTTGTCTGAGAATTAAGCTTGAAGGCTAGCTACCTAAAGGCTGTAATGATCATCCAGTTCCTCCTGTCGATGCGGTTTCTTCTTTGCTTGCGCTATTTGCTGGTGACGAGATCCTCACCTTTTGTTTTAAGTACATGGAGTACCATTGTGCCATAAGTTCTAGCCAACGGAACTTGATTGTGCCACAAGTTCTAGCCAACGGAACTTGATTGTGCTACATGTTCTAGCCAACGGAACATGGCCGCTTTGGACGAGCCAAAGTCCACGACATTTGACAGGAGTAAACCATACTGAGGTTTAACCTTAGTAATTGTCAGGTACGGGAAGTAAACCGACGCATGGGCTCATGGCCTGCACTAGGATCAGACATGCATCATACTTGTTTGCGCATTTGATTGTGTGTGTTTACCGCATTTCATTGCCTTGCTTGTCTTGCTTGCCTTGTGTGTTTGTCTCGTTTACCTTGTGTGTTTGTCCGTGTCGTTCTTCTTGAGTCTCTGTTCTGCTTCATTATCTGCCTTGCTATTTGCTGTTGCTATCTGTTTCGCTATATGCTCGCTGCTATCTGTTACTCTACCTACGTGACGTGAACCCCTAGGATAGAGTAGTTGACCTAGGAGTCAAATGGGAACGATAGATTCTCACCCCCGTTTTCTTTCTTTAACCCACGCGTAGATGGGAAGCGGCATCATCTTCTACGGGTACGAGAAACGCGAGAAGTTCGAGGATTACAATATGAGAGCCGATGCTGAGTTGGGAACTCGTTCCGCCATCCTAAGATTGGATGGGTGAAGGACACGATAAAGAGGGAATTGGAGGGATGGAACCCTTATCGAGAAGAAGGATGCTAACGAGGAAGATTCTGAGGAAAAGGTTCTTGTTTCGTCTTCCCTGCTTACGGATATCGATGCGTAAGAAAGGCTACCTACGTTATATCAAAGAGCTGAAACGTCGTCCGGAGCTTTCACCTCTCCGCAGCAGACAAGCTTCTGCACCAGATTTACCAAGGAGGCGACTGCTCGACAGTCTGACGGTCATAACGCTTCAAGTTATGATCTCCCTGGAGTTTGACAACTGCCATTGTCGAGTTTGAGTCTTAGAGTGCTTCGCTTGTTAGATCAATAGAGGCTTAGGATGTTGTTGTCGTTGTTATAGTTTCTTTTATGTCTTTAGTCCCGCGACCTAGCTTAGGAGACCTGTGTTTGTGAGGTCAGGCCGGGTAAGACTGTCATAGATAGGCGTCTATATATATATAAGACTTTTGTTATACGAAGAAGTTGTTATATCTACGTATGAGTTATATTGTTTGCTTATAATGATTGCCACGCTAACGCTTTCACGACAGACTAATACTAATAATATGGTTTAGAGTTTTAGAAATTTTTAGGTTAGGAAATGTGGCATCCAATCGTAGGCGCAGTCGACGGTGTCGAAAATTGGGGTGTTACAGGTAAAGTCCAAACAAATTTGGTGCAGCGTTCAAGGCTTTCAAATGGCTTCTATGCTTGTGAACGCTAAACCAAACATGCACTTACTGTTTTATGAGTTTCCTGTGGGAAAATTTGCAAAGAAAATTCTGAAATATGTAGAGATACGTTATATAGGTTTTGTTGTTTGGGAGATGGATAAAGACATGGACATCCAGGACGAATTTATATGTGTTAGTGTGGGGGCACACTTGCCCCCAGTGAATATGAGATAATTCTCATGTAGTGTGTAGAAAAAAAAAATTTTGCCCCACTATAAAAATAAATAAATTTGCCCCCATTACGTAGACAATCTATCTTCAAAATCTTAATATTCATTTTGAATAGGCAAGTTTTTTTTTATTAATATGTAGTTAACATTTATATACAAAGGTTATTTGTACATTAAAATTTAGTAACTAAATTAGATATTAAATATTTGTGTATGAACAAATATATTTATAATAATAAATTTGTATATTAAAAAAATTATAAATTTAATAGGAATTGAGATTTTTTTATACTAAAAGATTTTATCTAAAAAATATAGACATTTAATTGTATTGATAATAAAAAATTATCTTATTTTTAAAAAAAATATACACAAAAAATAGATATATTTTATATAATAGATTATTGTTTTACATTATTAAGTTTTTTTAGTAGATGTATTAATCAAATAATTTAAAAATTAAATTTATTTTATAATAATTTTTTTATTTGATACATGTATAATACTTGACTTAATGTAAAAAATTTCTGAATCTTCATTGAATACATGTATAATATTTGCCCCATCGTATTTTCTGGATCCGTCACTGTAGACATCCACGTGGAGTAGCGTTAAGCCTAATATGAGCTAGCCACTTCCAATGTGTGCAACACGAGCTTGCCACTCCCAATGTGGTAACACGGGCTATGGTGGCGCAATATGTTAACACGGGCTATGCATCACCAATTTCCATATGTTGCTATTGCCAGCCCCGTGTTAGCATTCATAATGGCTTTAACTTCACCTAAAACGGGCTTGTCAAGTGCGTGTTACCCATAAACTTCAACACGCCATACCCATAAACTTCAACACGCCATTAGCAGACCCGTGATATGATACAATGATCCAAATTTGTAAATACCTTTATCAGTGTACAAATGTGTAAAATTTGTATTTAAATTATTTAAATAAAAAAAATCCTTATATTGATAATAAAAAAATTGTTCTATATATTTTAAACTATAGAAAAGTTACAGAAATTACTATGGGAAGGTGTTACGGTATGGAAGTTGAAATTAACGGAATACGGTATGGCTCAAAGAATAACCGTGCAGATTTATAATTAAAAAGTTGAAAGGTGGATACAATACGGAGCAATTGTTGAGTGCACACCATGTGATTGGGAACTGATGGGACAGCTACCGATAGAAGCAGTGGAGCGAATGATGCCTAACTTGATGTCCGCTTTGTCCATTCAATGTGATGGGTGTGGCAGAGCCAAGCCAAGCTAAGACATGTGGGCAAATGTTGCATTTGGGTCGTTAACAAGAATGTAGAGCTGGGCCTATACCTGAATGGGTTTCATATGCTACTAGTGGCTCATCCATCCAATTAAACAAAGGGACTTGTTTATGTTTAGAAAAAAAAAATAAAACAAAGGGACTGGTTACTGAGGGAGAAGAAGATGGGGAAAAAAATGAATCTGAATGATTGGACCAAAAAATTAACTTCAAAATTACTTAATAAATTTAAATATCAATTGAACCTTATGTCTCAATTAGTAATAATTCTTGAAATTTATATGATTAAGTTAATTACTATAAATACTAATCAAATATATATTATTAATCACATCACACGTTATTATTAAAAAGTAATATTTTTTTTTTATTTTATATACATAATTGATCAAAAGATTTTTAATTTCTATAAGTAAATATAAATTCTAAGTTTTAATTAGTAAATTCTAAAGTCTATATTAGACTAATCACAGTAAACACTAACTACAAAACATCTCTTTTATTTTTTATTTACGACTCATCACCTATATTCTTTAGGTATTATACATTACCTATATACATTTTATTAAAATCGTTAAAAATAAAATGAAAAAAGAATTGTATAATCGATGAATTTTTTAAATAATAAAAAATACAGTTTTTTCTCTCTCCGTTTCTATATATATATATATATAAAGATTATATAATTCTAAAAGGTCTCACTAACTAAATTATATTGCATTTTATTATGAAGAAACTCCTTTTATTATTATTATTATTATTATTATTATTATTATTATATTCTTTAGAAACTATAAAAATTGTATACTTAAAGTTTACATAATTAAACTAATTAGTATAAGGCGACTCATTACTTTCTTTATCTACAACTGATTATCTATATTCTATAGATGATATTACATATTAGAATTGTTACAAATGACAGAAAAATATTTCTATAACCGATGAATTTTTAAAATAAAAAAGTATATTAAATTATATATTCTAATATTTTAAAAGATTAATCATTGTTCCATTTATACTTATCTCTTGAGTTACTACTCTATAAATTTTAATTTATTATTTTTTTTACTAAAGAAGTAAAATTAGAATTATAAAATTGTGCAAACTTATTTTTTGAGACTTACTTCTTAGTATATCAAGTTACATGATTAAATTGAGATTCTGAAAACTGGACCGATAGTTCAACCGAAATAATCATTTTATAATAAAATAATATATAAGATAAAAATAAAGACAAAAAATTAAAATTATATTATGATATATGCCTCAATATGTCCTTTAAAATTAATAAAGTATTATAATTTCACTCAAGTACAATATATAAAGCTATTTTTAATTATTTTATATTAAAATAGCTATTATTTTTATATTTTAATAATTTATTAATTATTTATACCGATTAAATTATAATATACAAGCCTTTGAAGAATAATATTAGTAAATATTATATAATCATGAAAAAATAAAAAATAAGGTGTGATTAGTAAAAAAATATTTTAGTGTTATATTTTAATTTATAAATATTTAATAAAAAGATTTATATTAATAACAATGTATAATTAATTTATGAATAAGTGAATATAAATTAAAATTAAGATAAATAAATTAATATAATTCAACAAGAAAAATATTATACATATATATAAATAATAATTTAAAAGTAATCCTAACTATCTGCATAGCTTAGTTTGGCCGTAAGGAGAGCTTTATACTTGCTAAAAGAGAGCATTTTGGGCCTTCGTGAATAGCAAGCCCGATTCAGTTTGCCTACATCAACGAATCCGCTATCAGTAAAACCCATTTGTCCTCGTCTATTTCTGGGCTGGGCAGTTATGGGAATTCACCAATTTTCTCTAGGGGGCATTAGCGTCCTTTCACTCACCACAACATGACAAAATGTCACTTGGAACCTGCCAAATAGGAGAATACGGTATGGAACCCCTATGAGCTTCCATACCTGATAACTTTCCATTACTATATTATTGTTTTAAACTATTAGATTGTTCTATATACTTTAATTACTATTTTATTGTTTTAAATTATTAAGATTTTTTAGTAGAGACGTGTTAAACAAATTATTTTAATTTTGATATATTATATACTAGTAGAAATTTTATTGCGATCTAGGTATAATATTTGCTCCTATTGAAAAAAATTTCTGGATTCGTCACTGCGAATCACCAAGACCAGGAAATAGCTTACTATGATGAAAAATAGAGTACAAGAGAGTCACAAATTACTACACAAAATGTGCATACAACAAGCCAAACAATCCAAACTTCAAAACTCATAAACAAGAACAAAGAAGATAAAAATACCACAAAGACAGAGCCTCTGTTCGAGCTTGATTTCTGTCACTACAAAACTCCAATCTCCATCGTTTAGAATGAAGAACAAGATGAGTAGAACATGCTATCCAAATTTAAACTCGATCAAAGGGTTAACTAGTCAAATTACATCGATAAGTTTATGTTTGCTTTCTCTTTTCTCAAGTGTTTGTTTTTTATTTTCTCAATAATGAGATATCTCTTTTGCAACCCTAACACATCACTCAACACTTCATCTATCTTATGGGCCTGGATATTAATTTGGGCTTATTCTCCATACAGAAAGGAGCTCAACCCAACAAATTTTATTACAAAAATAGTGGTCAATTCATAATACGGGTCACCAAAAAAAATAATAATGAGGCTCTCAAAGCAAAAGGACTGGTTGGTGCCACTGCAACTGCGCTACCACGATTCTACTAATCTGCCAATTATTTCAACTCATACATGCATCCAGAAATAATAAAACCATTTATAAAATTATTTTAAGTCCCCTAGCTATGTTCAAACCCCAATTTGTTGGATAGTTATTTTTTTTATCAACGATACATTGGAGAAGAAAGTCAAACCCAAAACTTTTATTAGGCGAAAAAGATAAATACTATTTGAATTACATTTCAATCAATATTGGATAGTGACTTTAGATCGATATGATGGCGAATTTGTCTATTAATAAAATTTTTATATAATTTAATTTTCAAATTAAATAAAACTCTCGATAATTTTTAAAGTCAAATCAATGTCATCATAAATGCCTTAATCCAAGACTAATTGCATTGAATATCATCTTTAGTTAAAAGATTTTTGTCTGTCCGATTTATTCCGTTATACAAAAAACGGCATTGACTACTTGAGGCACCTTTTGCTTGCCACTCCAACAATATTATTATTTTTCATTCTTTTCTTGTCCAAATATTAATAGTTGTTTAGGAATTTATATACATTTAATACTAATTTAGTAGCTATTAATATACAATATATATTAAATATTATGAATGTATGTGCATCGGTTAGACTGATCAATACTATAAATTAGGAAATGAAAATATGAAACCCTAAAGTCATAAATAAGTGAATTCCATCTCCTTCTTCGTTTTTCAGTTACTATAGGATCAAACCTCAGCCTCTGTCCATGGTTCCACTTCCATCTTCTTCCTCTTATATACCCGACTGCCGCAGTCCCTCAACCACCATGCATCATTGCAACTCCTTCTATCGCCTTTGCTGCCCCTTTGTCTGTTTCTAATTTTAGAGAAGGGACTAGAGTTAAGATTTTTCTAATCTCTTATAGCTCATCATAACTTGTTAGGTCTATGTCCATTAATTTATTAATATTACTTACCTTTCTCTTTTAAAACAACTATAAAAACCAACTTAAATAACACACCACTATATGAACACCAACTAGAACCAATACAAATCCATATTTTTGTTGGTTTTATTTATGGTGAATTCTACCTTACCCTCTCTAAATGAGAGGGTAAATTACCCTCTGTAAAATGAAAATACTTGATTGATTATTTTGAAGTATATAATCTTAAACATAGTTAATATTTTAACCGTTATTGAATTTTATAACTCAATCCTAAACCTAGTCCACCTTCTTCTCCATTCATCTGAACCAAAATTCTTCTCTTTTCTCTTTTGTTGAACAGCCAAACATGAAATAATTATTTAAAATTTATGTTGCTACCTTTTTTTTGGAATAAATTTGAACTCAAATGATACGTAGCCTTATAGATTGTAGTTATCCATGTTGTATTTACTCTTTTGTTAAATTGGAGGATTTTAAGTATCAAGGAGAGATTGGTTGTATCACTTTGGCAAAGAGTAATGGTGAGTTTTGACTCCATTAATTTTATGTTTTGGTGCGTTTAGAGTTGATAAGAATTTATCTTTTATGCATTTTTTGTGTACTCGATTGTACTCTATGTCTTTTGATTTGAGAACTTGAACTATAAAAAATGTAATAATGTAATTTAGGTTTTTTATTTTTTTATTATGTAGTTTGGAAGAAGGTTCCCATAGCTGCCATTGACAAGATGATTGAGGCCATAGATGAAGATAACTTAAAGTTTGAATGACTTGGTTTCTGAATCCACTTATCACGTTAACTCTAGTTAAAATTAATAATTTTAAATCAAACAATTAGAAATTGTTAATTCAGAGAGAGTAATTTACCCTCCCATTTAAAGAAGATATGGTAGAAGCCACCTTTATTTAAATATACAGGATACCTCTATTTATACATATTTACCAAATATATATTAAACGTACTTTAAACTATATAATAAACAACAGCATTTGAGCTCTAATTAAAATCGATAAGTAGGTTATTTGAGTTAGGCTTTCATTATTTTATAACTTATTATCTTAAGTTTTTCTATTTTTATTTATAATCTAATAAATAAATATGTATAGTTAAATATATAAATATCTTAATTTTAAATACACTTTAAAATATCGGTAGTGCAATATGTACTACTGTATATCTCCATACATTTCATTTATAATATAAAAAATATAAAAATTAGCAAAGAAAAATAATTCATAAAAACATAAATATAATATATGATAATATAAAAATAATTACGAATAGCATAGAAATGTATACCTTAACACAAAAATCAAAATAAAAAAATTATTTTAATATATGAAAACACACAGTAATATACCTAAATTAATTCTTAAAATATTACCAAAATTCCACCATCATATCGTTATTATAACTACTGTAATAATAGTCATCATAGTATATGCAAATTAATTCAGTGTTTGGACTAGTTGTTTTTTCTTTTGTCGTGTCTGGGAGACTAAATCGATCAAAATATATTAAATACAATTTCATCCAGAAATATGATGCATTGATGCTATATATGTAACCAATATAATTGACCAATACTATATAATATAATTAACAGAAAATTAAACCAATAGGCCATATTTAATATCATAATAATAGCTAAATGATGATCACCACTACACGACTACACTACAGCATATTGGGACATGCAGGCAGCAGCACCATTAGTATTTTTTTTCCCTATATATATAGGATCCACAACAATCACTGAAGTAATTAACACAAATAATTCCTCCTTATTCTTTACTATTACCTAAACACCTCTATTAGAGGGTTAGGTACACTTTCTCTCACGTGCGTGCTGTGTTTGACATGAAACTGTTGGTGTTTGCAGTTGCAGCAGCATGGGGTTTGGCTCTTCTAGCTTCAGCTGCCATTGTAGAACACACCTTTCATGTAATCCCCATATTTCACCTTCCTTCCTACTAATTTGGGGTTTGGCTCTTCTATCTTTTATTTCTGACTTCTATTACGTGCTGATAGCCTTATCTATTATTTGATTTGTACTCTTGTTTACTAATTAGTATTACATAAATAGATAAAATATAAATTTAATCTAAATAGGGTTCATTGCAATAACAGATCGAAGATATATTTGAGGGAGTCCTAAAAATATTAGTCGTCTTTAATAATTCAAATATAACAAAATGTTGAGTTGAAAATATGTACCTCTTTTATTTTTTTTTGTTGTATTGACTAGCACAGTCTTTGCCGGCATGCTTCGTCAAATTAATTAAAACCTCTCTACTTCATGCTCTATTTTGGGTTTGATATTTCCGATATATATATATATATATATATATATATATATATATATATATATATATATATATATATATATATAT
>JASCZI010271943.1:70080-82481 GCA_036250425.1 Stylosanthes scabra
TTTAAAAATTTAAAAGATCAAATATTGTTTATATATTTGGCGACGTTAATTTCTTTTGATAATCTTAACTAAAAGTTTTAAGTGCCATAAAAAAATAGATAGTTTTACTAAATTTAATAATTTTATAATTTTATATTATTTACAACTAAAATTAATTTTAATAAACGCATTCATATAAATTTTTTTGCATAAAATTCTAATTTTTATTCTTTACTTTTATAAAGAATTAATATAAGTATGATTTAGTTTTTTTAATACTTTTAATATATGAACTTAAAATAAATTAATAAATACATCATGTGAGATATATTTATATTAATATATATTAATTTAAGAGTTGAGATATGAAATTATTAATGAAATTGTTTTTTTACATAATATATGTATTATGTAAGTTTAAAGTAGAAAACCAGCAAAAGATAGAAACAATAACTAAAAAAAATTAATATTGACTGCAGATAGGATTCGAACCTACGTGTGCAGCATATAATTAAAACCATTTAACCATCAAACCAATATATCAAATAAAAGTCTCATGCACATCATATAATATATAATCAATATTAAAAAATTCTGGGGGGCAGGGCCATGCCGCCCCCTCTAAATCCGTCCCTGCTTATCACTTTATTTTCAAGAGAGAGTTATTCGTGTTTTTGCCAAAAAATTTTTAACAACTCACAATTTTATTTAGAGCAAGTTACCACATTACACCATTACAATTCCAATATTATTAAATTACACTAAGATAAATGATCAGATTACACCGTTCCCAATTATTCTATGGAATCCGTGGCAGGGTGTAGGGATTTGGTGAATCCGTGCCACCCTGCCACGGATACAGAGATGAACGGAAAAAAAATGGAGGAATCCGTGGCACCTTGTCAAGGATTCAGGTGATGATGAAATGAACTTAAACAGATCCGTGGCAGGGTGCCACGGATTCAGGTTCGTGGAGCCACGCCTATAAATACGAAGTGGTGGTCCCTAGTGAGGATGAGCGGCGAGCTAAGATGGCGAATGCGGAGGCGGAAGACAGAAAGCGGGACATGAGGCGACGAAGCAAATCGACCCGGTTAGGGATGAGTGGATTATGCAATTATTAAAGGAGTTTGACTGACGATACTTTTACCGGTGATAGTCCTCCTGCACATCAGCCGGTTTAAAGTACGTCGGACCGTTCTCCATTAAATAACCATTGCTGAGATATGGCCACCTCAGTTGAATGGTTTAATACCAGGTCAATATTTAGACTTTCAGAGTTTATTAACGATGAAAGTGTAATGTACGAAGTCTTTTTTTATCTATTGTAATAATTTACGATTCTGTTAGTGCTGTTTAATTTGCATTTGTTGTTTGTAAAATAAAAATTACATAACAAAATGTAATGTGCGAAGTCTTTTTTCAATTACTTTTGGGTTCACTTAATTATTTATATTTTCTTTTTTACGTAATTAAGATGATGCTTCGAAGTTTCGAAATATATAAATATAAAACATAGAACATTAAAAATATAAAACATAAATACACTAAAAGTAAGTATAAGGCCACACAACTCTATTAATTCATAAATATGTTCATGAATACATCAACAGATAACGCTTTAAAGTTTCGAAATACATAGCGTGGTACGTGAAATAAAATACATGAATAAAAATGAAGAAAGAATCCCTAGGTCAAGATAAATCTCAGGCAGGGACCAAAATAAATCTCATGCCACATTCGAGATAAATCTTAAGCTCAAGAGGATTCATGGGGATTCGTGGGGTACTCGTAAGATGATGCTACGCTATATATCTGGTGTAGGCTCATGTCGGTACATATCCCCCTCTAAACCCCAAACCCTAAACCCCAAGCCCTCTGTCATTTGAAGAGATGAAAAGCCAAACATATCTATCTACCTTTTTTTGTAACTTCTCTCTAACTATTCTCTCTCACTTTCTCTCTCTAACCTTTCTCTCTCTTTCTCTCTCTAACATTTCTCTCTCTTTCTCTCCTTCACTCTGAATCCAGGTGAGCCTGCCACGGATTTATATAGAATTTTGGTCACCCTGAATCCGTGGCAATTCCTCATGAAATTTTTTACCCTGAATCCGTGGCAGGGTGCCATGGATTCCTCCTTTTTTTTTCTTGCAACTCTGTATCCGCGGCAGGGTGGCACGGATTCACCAAATCTCTACACCCTGCCACGGATTCAATAAAAATTAAAAATGGTATAATCTGATCATTTATCTGATTTTGGTGTAATTTAATAATATTGAAATGTGAATGAAATATAGTGGTAACTTGCCCTTTTATTTATATTTTC
This sequence comes from Stylosanthes scabra, assembly GCA_036250425.1. Taxonomy (NCBI): domain Eukaryota; kingdom Viridiplantae; phylum Streptophyta; class Magnoliopsida; order Fabales; family Fabaceae; genus Stylosanthes; species Stylosanthes scabra. The sequence continues at coordinate 72,386 of JASCZI010271943.1, forward strand.
TAGTAATTTTAGCATGTACATACACTACTATGATAATGTATTAGAGTTTTTTTATTATTATTATTTTGCATTAACCAATAAAAATCTGCCGGTTGATTAAGTACTAATAAAAAAATTATTAATAATTGTGCTGTCATGTAACACCTATTATTATTATTATTATATAAAATAATATAACAATTTCGTGATTCGAAAATAGATACTATTATATATCATATAAGAAACAGATCAGACACTCCTAACTCCAAAATTTACAATGGTTGGTTGAAAGTATATTATGTATCCATAAAAGTGAACATATGTGTAATTTACTCTTTTGCCATGCACTATTATATATATACTAAACAAATAAAACATATTATCAATAATTAAATAAAAATATAAATTTTTCAGCCTATGATAAATGTGTAAGTGCAAGTGTATAGGAAAAGAGAGATACAATACAAACACATAATAAACTTACCGTGATACAGAAATAATAGAACAAATTTTAAAAAAAAAAAAGATGGTGAATAATCCTTGATATATTATATATCAATAATCGTGGGTACATGTACATTTAATTTATTCAATCAAGTCTAAAAAATTATTAATTTTTATATCAAATAAATAATTTTTATATTAAATAATACAAAAAATAGCATATAAATAATCTTTTATTTAATATCATGATAATTTTTTATTTATAATAAAAATAAATGATTTAGTTAATAAAATAGGTGTACGTCTAGAAGTTTATATATTGTTTATATATACACATTACTTAACATATTATAAAAGATTTATAAATTCATTCATATTACACACACTTAATATATTTTCAACCGATTTCAGAAATAGGTTAGTTGATTGTGATGATAATGAAATGTGAGTTTGATTCATGTATATATGCATGCATGCAGATTGAAAACAAGATTGTGAAACGGATGTGCCATGAACAAGTGATAGTGGTAGCAAATGGACAATTTCCTGGTCCAACAATACACGTCACTGAAGGTGACAATGTCATCATCCATGTTCTCAATAACTCACCCTACAATATTACTCTCCATTGGTAAATTTTATTTAATTTCCATGCAAATTTCTTTTTTCTAATTCGGTCACCTAATTTTCCCTCTGCTTATTGCACAACATCAAATGAAACTAGTGTGTACATTGAAGACATTCTTCCATTAGAGAAAAGTATAGGAAGTGAATATTTTAGTGAAAAAAAAAAGTAGTAAAGTAAGTTAATATTGATTGAAATACAAGACAAATATATATATGTTTTTAAATTAGTTCCAAATCTTTCTCGTCAGATTTTTTAAGAAATGGTATTTAGACATTCAAATTGATATTTTAATCTGTTATTGTACATTTAATATATAATTATTAATTAGAATTTTAGACATTTGTTTTTGTAATCATTGATTTATGGACCTGTATTTTTATATATTTCATCTTTTCCACCATTAAGTTAACTTTTTTTTAAAAAAAAAAACCACCATAAATTAAGCTGACATCTGGAATGTACATAATAATTTATGTATACAAATTAAATATCGTTTCTTCTTTTTTTAATCCTAACAAAAAACCATGAACTGCATTGTTCAATTTCCTTTGTCTTACTACTATGTCAAATTGCTATTGTACTGGACAGGCTTGTCTTTAATTCCAGATTTCATTTTTCTCTTTTTTTTTTTTATCCCTTTTATTACATATTTTTTTTTATACTAAATTATGTTCTTTACATGTTAGCTGAAAACTAATAGTATAGTATTCTCTCCTACTAGGGATGGAAACAGGCCAGGTCAGGCCAGGCTTTCGCCTACACAGGCCAGGCCTAAATTATACGTACTGAGCCTATGCCTGCCTATTACCTGTTAAAGGCTTTATATTTTACCTGGTCTGGCCTGTTCAAAAGGCCTAGCCTGGCCTGAAGCCTGTTCGAAAGGTCTGGCCTGAAGCCTGTTAAAAAATAATTAATAATAAAAATTTATAAATAAAAATAAATAAAATTTTATAATATAAAAAAAGCTTATGTTATGACTTTTATAAATATATTTATTTAGTAATTATATAAGTGTCAATGATTTTTTCATATGGTTTGAAAATAAAAAATAACTTTATTGATAGATTATGTGTCTCTCTAATTTATTTAAAATTTAAAAAAATTATTTTTTTAATAATTAAAAAATTCTTATAACATAATATATATAAATAGGTCGGCCTGTTAGGCTTCATAGGCTTTACAAAGAGCCTAAGCCTGGCCTCTTTAAATAAAAAAACTTTTACGAAAACCTGAGCCTGTTCTATTTATCAAATAAACCTGACATGCTTTAGGCCTAATTAGGCCAGGTCTAAAGCTCCTGGTAGGCCGACTTCCATCCCTATCTCCTACCCATGATTTTAATGATATGTATTTAAATATATTTATCTCTTTCCGATACAGCATATTTTAATATTCAATCGTCAACAATTTTTTGTTCTAATTTCTGTCAGCATTATATTGAATATTAAAAAACAAAAATTAAGACTTTATGTTTGTCTGTACATAATAGTCATTTAAAAAATGCCCTACTTTATTTACCCTTTTTTAAAATAATTTCTAGATATGTAGTATACCATTATTATTAGCCAAGTGGTGCTCTTGGAGTCGAACCTTGAACTTTGTCCAAAACAATATTTTATGAACGTAGTTACAAAAAAGTATTGTCGACGATAAGATAGTGATGACAATTCATTTAATAAAATAACTAGTCAAACAAATTGATGTAAAATATACTTCTTTAATTATTTATCAATTCGGTCAATTTCAGGCTCAAGACTATAATAGAGGAGCACCATTTTAGCATTTTGTTAGCTATCTTATAATCTTTTTATTTTCTTATGTGAGCTTTCTTATCAAACTAGAGTATTTCCGTACGATGCGCGGCGTGTTAAATCAATAACATATATATTTTAATTTTTTTATGATATTATCTAAAGGAATAAAATACTTAAGGTTAGTGATAAAATTGTTACGTTTTTTCTATATTCATCTTTTACAAAACTTAAATTAAAAAAATATTGTTCCTTTTTTCTATAAGAATAATTTTAAATTGCTAAATCATTTTACAATTACTATATCATAATATTTTTTGGTCAACTCACTAAATTAGACAATTGTCAATTAACTAACTTATATTTTGATTAAAAAAACATAATATCTCCTAATTTTTTTATCTTTCATTTTGTAAACGTAATATTTTAAATTTTATATTTAAAATTCAAAAATTTTTTATGGTAAAATTCTTTTTAAATTTTTATAATTTTTTTTAAATCTAATGGTTGAAAATTTTAATTTGAAATTAATAAATTTTATTTTTATCCCAAAATATTATCTTATTTTCTATATATCTAATTATTTAATATTTTTATATATCTAATTATTCAAAATATTATTTTTTTATATATCTAATTTGAAAAGAGCACTATAATTATTTTTTAATTTTTCAACATGTTACATGATCCTCCATTTAATGGTGCATTCATAGAATGCGTTGAGGTGATGACAAGTGTTAATTAATTAGAGAGTGAAAGATTTATGCTAAACTTCTAATAACTTAACATTTGTCAAGTAGAGATACTATTACTATTTAATCTTTATATAGTAGGGATAGTTTAATTTCAATGAACCAACAATATAAAATTTTGTACACGATAATCCAATTACATACATCATTTAGTTTTATGACTTTCATGCAATAGATGTGCAAAATGAATTATTTTTGTTGACACGATAGTAAATAATTGGATGCACATATAAAATTATGCATCGAAATTAAATTCTTGACAAAAATAACAGGTAATTTGACAGGGAAAAAAAAAAGAAGAATCAATGTTAATTATTTATGGCTAACTCGGATATATGACAGGCATGGAATATATCAGCGCTTTACTTCCTGGGCAGATGGTGTTGAATATATAACTCAATGTGGAATTCGTAATGGACATAAATTCACTTATAAATTTAAAGTCATAGGACAAGAAGGAACATTATTTTGGCATGCACACTCATTTGGCTTACGTGCAACACTTCATGGTGCTTTCATCATTCACCCTCGGAATGGTCGATACCCATTTCCAAAACCCTACCACCAAGTTCCAATAATACTAGGTACATATATTCATTTTTGAAGTAATTACTTACAAATATGTATGTTATATATAGTGACATATATTTGGCATTTTTATTTTTATTGAAATGTAGGTGACTGGTATGACACTAATTTTTTGGATGCTTTGGAAGATGCACTTGTCGTTGGAGGTGTGGCGGTATCTAATGCCTACACCATAAATGGCTTCCCTGGCGATCTCTTCAATTGTTCTCAAAATCGTATGGTCTTGTTACTTAGTTACTTTATTATGCACATCATTTTATACTATGATTGTGATTTTACTTTAATTTAATTTAATAGAGTAGTCTTAGGTAACCAATATAGTATCAACTAATAATCAGTGAACAAGAAAAACATACACTATACAAAAACTACATGAACACTGATCATCCGAATATTAAAAGACTAATCATTCGAAATTTGAAATAGTAAAAAATAGATCATCTGAAATGGTATGAAACAAATCATCCAAAATAACAAAGAACAGATCATCTATAATGAATGATAGTGCTAACTCAATGACGATGATGAATCAGATTATTATAAGTTGTTAAAAAAGTCAATTTAATAAGTATACTATTGATAAGATGTTTGTTGATATTAGGATAAATTTGTACCTTTTGTCCCTAAACTTTTCAACAAATTGTGTGATTCAGGAGCTCAATTCTCTGAAAAAATAAATAACTATGATATCACGTAACCCTTAATAGAGATTAGTTTATTTCTTTTATAAATTAAATAGTAGTACCAAATATTATTCATTGTAATTTCATTATTGTAATACCTTATGACGTTGGTTTTGTTTAATACTTAATAATTCTTTCCAAACACATTAATTCAGAGACGTTCAAGATGAAGGTGAAGCATGGAAAGACCTACCTGTTAAGAATTATCAATGCTGCACTCAATAACAATCTGTTCTTCAAGATAGCCAATCACAAATTCACAGTGGTTGCCACCGATGCTTCCTACACCAAACCCTACGTTACAGACATAATAATCCTTGCAGCTGGTCAAACCCTTGACGTTCTATTCAAAGCAGACCAACCCACAGGATCATACTACATGGCAGCATCTCCTTACGGCGTCGGCATGCCACCGGATCTCTTTGACGGCACAATGACACGTGGCATCGTCGTCTATGATGGACACAATACTCGAGCATCCCGGCCAATCATGCCATTACTACCTCCATTCTTTGACACACCAACAAGTTTCAAATTGTTTAGTAACTTAACGAGCCTCATCGGGGCTCCACACTGGGTTCCTGTCCCACCCAACGTTGATGAACGCATGTTCATCACCGTTGGAATAGGCCTCGATATGTGCCCGGCGAATGTCAACTGTATGGGTCCACTCAACCAAAAATTCTCAGCAAACATGAACAATGAGTCTTTCGTCCTCCCTAAAGGGAAAGGCAAATCTATATTGGAAGCTTTTTACTACAATGTGAGTGGTGTGTACACTACTGATTTCCCTGATAATCCTCCAACTGTGTTTGACTACACCTATGGTAACCTCACTTTCAATGTCAGCCTTATACATTCGCCAAAATCAACCAAGGTGAAGAAGCTCAAGTTCAATTCGACGGTGGAGATTGTGTTTCAAAACACGGGGGTTTTGAAAGCGCAAAGCCATCCCATGCACATCCATGGTCATAGTTTCCATGTTTTGGCTCAAGGGTTTGGGAACTACAATGCTGTTAGAGATAAGAAAAAGTTTAATTTGGTGAATCCTCAGGTCCGCAATACGGTTGCAGTGCCTGCAGGAGGATGGGCTGTTATAAGATTCCAAGCAAACAATCCAGGTAATTGGTGTGATATCTAATAGGTGCATGCTATGGTGGTTATCATTATGGTGGTTGTGATTATGGTGGCTACGAACCTACGATAGTTATAACTATGGCAACACTTAAAAAGTGCTGGACAAATGTAAAAAACTGTGACCTTAATTTTAGCTACACTTTTTTAAGCGTTGTCAAAGTTGTATAACCACCATAACAATAACTAGTTAACTACTATAGATTCCACCTATCTAATATACTAATTCTATACTGCAATAGTTTCATTTGGCTGGTTTAGGGTACTAAACCATCCTAATTCAGATGTGTTCTAATCATTATATCTGTTGTAGGGGTATGGTTTGTGCATTGCCATGTGGATGATCATCAAGTATGGGGACTAGCCACCGCTTTTGTGGTTGAGAATGGACCAACTCCTGAAACTTCACTTCCTCCTCCACCAGCAGATTTGCCTAAATGTTAGCTATGTCTCATTATGCAGTAGTTCATACTAAAAACTAAAAGTGGAAGCTACTCAACCGTGAATGAATTATTCAGCTATTTATGAGTTTCAAAGAGACATACATACAGCCAACATTGCAAGTCTATCAGTCTATGATATGATTAACATCTACTGTTCTGATTCGATATTACTGTATTACTTTATCAAATGATTAGGTGTCATTTCAGGAATAATACAAAGATAGAGGATTCTAAATTTTCCCATCATGTGTTCAATACTGTTATTGGAAGCTTAATATTCATACCTTTTTTAAAATAATAATAATATTTTTTAATCCTTAAAAAATGTTCTAAATATATTTATCAAATAAAATCATCTTCAATAATTGACTTAAAAAGCAATTTATGTGTAGATGTATAAGATTAAAATAATTTTCAACATGGCACCCTGATTATGTTAATCAATATTCAATACTTCAATTGTTTATTTATTGTAAACTGGTTTTCAACTGAAAATTATTACTTTGGCTTATAATCCATTTTCTTTTCATTCTACTCATGATAACTTATTTCAGAACAATAAAAGGCTAAAACCTTATTTTATATTGTAAATATGTTCCCAAGGATACACTGAGTGGCAAGCTTAAGCAGAAGACTTCTTCAGAGATGTGATCAAAAATATAATTTAAATCATTTCTAGTCCCTCTAAAATTTTGCATTTCTAGAGTTGCTACTCTAATTTAAGCATCTTTTTTCCCCAGCTTAGTTTTCATCCCCTTTAACTAGATGTTACTAGTAATGGTCCCAAATGATTAATGTCAACCTAGGTCCTTTTATGTGTCAATGTAGCAAATACCAAATAGCATAAACCAAAAGACACTACTAATATTTTTCATGAGATAGAGCAAAATCTTAGCCACTTAAATCAAATAAATGTTCTTTAATCAATATCAATACAAATTGGTGAAAAGCATCAGTCTCATCCACTTGAGCCTCTTAAGACAACAATTACTTAAACCATAGAATTGTGGAGCATGGAGAAGAACTGTGCATGTATTTCAGTACTTTGAAAGAAATTGTCCAAAATTGTATTGTCTATGATAGCTTTCTACATACAACGCATGCACTTATCAATCCTAGATCAATGCAACTAATGACAAGGTCTTAAATGGACGCACTGTGGCAATCGAACAGTGTAAAATTAAGTTGATCTATTATGAACTGGATTTGAGCCATTGTATTATCTTTGCGCATGATGCATCAAGTTCAACTCAATGCATCATAGCATTCTCCTACAACTAATTTGAGATTTCCTAAGAACTCAGAAAGTTCATACCAATGTGATCCACTACATCAAACTTGAGAAAGAAATTAATCGCGTACCATTAGTGATGAGATCTGAATCCGGCCATCAAGACAAGGATCCAAAATCAAATAAATTTCCCATATTCTTGAGACATCTTATTCAATAAAAGAAAAGATTTTTATGAATTTTACCTATAAAGCTTGCCTTTTTGCCTATGAACTTTATCTTTGTTCAAGAGCAAAACTGTACCGTCGCGGGAGTTTCTGTGTCAACATGATCAAGAACTTCCCCTCAGAACTAAACACATGGAATGGGTTGCACCATTTGCAACTGATAGAACTTTGTGGGGTCCCATTCCATCATCTTCCATTAAGAAGTTAACTTCGACAGGACTTGGTTGTACTGCAGGTTTCCCAGGAACTCCCAACTGAGAATCAGTGCCATTTCCCCACATGTACAGCTTCCCTGTATCTGTTTTCAACCAAAAAAGTTTACTATATCACTGATCGGACAATATCTGGTAAGAGAAATTATTAGGAAAAACAGAAAGAACTCAATGATAGAGTCCAATTTCCATCATATATACGGAAGTTACAAGATAATTTCAGGTTGATGCTTATCTGACACAAATTTTGATGAGAATGATGAATGCTGGACATTGAGAGTGACCACCACCTACATGTGTTAACTAAAAGACTACCCAACTTACATGCAAACAAGAAATCTCTAATTACTAGGAGATATAATTGGTAAACATCTACATATTTTAAATCGCTTGTATAGTTTCATCATTTCATCACGAGATATATTTTTAGGTTTCTCCATATTTTCATTTAAGTTCTCTTTAAAATATATTATTAACTGCAGCGTGACAAATTCATTCTACATTCTGTTAAAAGCTTTTCACTTTTAATAGTGAAGAGAGTGATGGCTGCTTACTAACGTGTGACTGACCAAGAAGACATCCTTTTACTTTACAGAAGGTCAGTTCATTTTGCAGGGGGAAAAAAGGATAGAGTTTTTAAATTTATTTTACTTAAAATTCCAAAACTTACACAACATTACTTTAAGTTCTTACCTGTCACAGCTGCTGCTGAAGAAGCCCCACACGAAATATATATAATATGTTCTTCACCTAAAGCCTCAACTACTGTTGGTATCTTCTGACTATGCAAAGATCCATGGCCCAACTGGCCATGTCCACCATGTCCCCAGGAAAGAACTTTGCCATCATCTAATAAAAGTGAAAATTGAAATAGTTGAAATGATATGATGAAATGAAGTTGTTCAGCTAAATTTCATTTTCTCCTCAACTTACCAGTTAACGCTAGGGAGTGATATCCTCCACTTGCAATTTGAATGATTCGGACATTCTCAATGCTAGGTATTGGTTTTGGTTTCCAACCACCAACCTTATCACCTCTCCCGAGTTCATAGTTAGAATTGGCTGAAAAGATTTAATTATTGTCAATTTTCAAAAAGAAATTACTGGATGAATGAATTTTGCTGGTCTTCAAGAGAAAATGTAGAAAAAGAAAATTACTATAAAGGATGTGGCAATACCTCCCCAGTTCCACAATTGTCCATCAACTGTCAACGCCATTGTGAAAAATCCCCCACAGGAAACAGCAGCAATGGGCACAGGTAATTCTTTTACTTTCGAAGGGATACTCAATCCCCCAGCATGATCTGGGCCTCGACCGGGACCAAGACCCAACCGACCATCCCCTTCATCTCGACCCCAAATATAAAGCTCCCCTACATCCAACAGAAACTGCCATCAATCATATAGATTCATCAATTCACATGACACAATTTATCAACAGATACAAGATTGAACATAACCCATCAAGTCTTCAAGTTTCTTCATTCAATAACTTAAGCTTTTAGGTAAGTTAGTTTTGACAATGCTAAGTACATTTTCTTCACAAAAGGGTAAGGAGTTCAATATCTACTGCCCACTTGGCTTGAATTTCAGCACATGATAAAATCAGGTCAAAGCTTTGTCTAGGGGAATGTTAAGAGAAGCACTATGTGCAAGATAAACTATATATCCATATCCGCAACTTGCAATTAACTATTCATAATTAATCAGGCTTTACAAAACATGGGAAAGAAACAATTTGAATTAAGGCAAGATATGACAAAAGCAATGAGCTTGGATTCAAATTCAAACACTACATTATCTATCAATTCATCAATAAAAACCCAAACTCTAAATATGAACAAATAAAGTTCTGGCCATCATATGAACCTGACTCTGTGACTGCTGCAGTGTGTGTTCCACTGGTAGCAATGTGTCTTATAGTTCCCTCCCAGGAGCCTCTTACCAACCTAGGAAATAGTTCTCTAGTATATACCGAATGTCCAAGTGCACCAAAACCACCATAACCCCTGCAAGCTTCATTT
>JASCZI010271943.1:82491-95707 GCA_036250425.1 Stylosanthes scabra
AGCTTCAAAATAAACATTCAACATAAAATATGCCAATTAATTTCCTAATATTCAAAAAAAAAAAAAAAAAAAGCCAATTAATTTCCTATTTGATAGAAGTAAACAAAATCATCATTTATTGGATAAGTGGATGCTTGGATAGTCATATGAACATTTTCATCAGCAACAAATCAATGCAGCCATGCTTATCTTCAATCATGCAATAAGCTTTCTTTAGTTACTATGACATAATCAAAAAATAAAAACCAGCCTTTTCTTACCACCATATATTTGGCTATATCAGTCAACATCATTGGACTCCATTAAAACACCAAATTTCTAATTCATTACCATGTTTTCTAGAACCATGTTCCACCAAAATCCATCATATTATCAAGCAAAGTTTTTTGGATAAATAAAATATCTCAATGTTAAACGTTGAATCTAAATTCACTTCAACTACTCTCGAAAGACCAAACCATGTCAACGCTTCCAAGTTCCGATATAAAGCCAAAATCATATTCTAGAAGAAAGCAAGCGCTCAAGTGAGCATTTTCATCCCCAAAGAGCTACAAACTCTCGGTCAAAACTCGCAATCATGGTAACCAATGTAAGAGTCTCACAAATGAGTAAAACAATGACAGCAACAAAACCTTATTAACAAGTGCCTAAGTGTGGTTATCATGGCAATTAACTCATAATCATGTTTCGAGTCCATTACAATCCGATCATTGTAGAACGATCCAATAAACAACCCTCCTTTTTTTTTCTCTATTTAATAGAACAAGGTTCAGACGTTGATAGAATTCATACAATTCTTCTTTCTACTACAATGCTTTTGAGAATTTCATTTCATTTCTCATATCATATTTCTACTGCATGATTAGCTTTGGACTACAAACCAAGGATCAATTGAGTCGTGATATAAATTGAGCACATTCATAATTAACTAAATCTTGATATATATTGCATCTAAAAACATTTGATTGTTTTTACTAAGTTTTCAAAATAGATAATTTTTATAATAGCAAAAGGCTACATTAGACTAAGGCAGAGTTGAAGTGATTCTGACCATGTGAAAACCTGGCCGGAGGCGGTCAGCGCCGCTGAATGGAGGCCGCCAAGGGCAACAGAGCGAACGCCATCAAGATGTGGATTCAATGAAGGAACAAACAAGGGATTCTCATGTCCAAAACCCAACCTTCCACCATCACCTTTGCCCCAAACCAAGAGGGATCCATCAACGACCAAAGAAGAGTGGAAAAGCCCACACGAGATGCCAACTTCAACAACCTCTTCCTTCTTCTTTTTATTCTTCTTCTTCGCACCGTCGCCGGCGGTTGCGACCGGTTTGCTCGGGAGGCGGCCGGGGGTTGGGGAGAGTGCAAAGGAGGTTTTGGGGACGACGAGGTTGGCTACCGGGGCAGGGTAGAGGCGGATTTCTTCGATACCGCCACCTAGTTGGCCGGAACCGCCTCTGCCCCAAGAAAGAAGCTGGAGTGTTGCGGCGTCGTTTTGGTGAGAAGTGGTGTCGTTTTCGTTGAAGGTGTAGAGAAGGGGAACTTTTGTGGCAGTTGAGAAAGAGGAGGAGGAGGAGAAGTAGCGGTGAGTAAGAGTAGAGATTCGGCGGCTGATAACAGCCATCACCGCTTCGCTTTGTTGTTTAGCTTCAAATATTTTGCCTTAAGTAGCTTTCACTATCACACTTCGCAGTTCGCACTCTAAACTCTAAGTCCAAATGGGAGTTAGAGCGATAGACCCATTTTGATCTTGAGATTCAAGCATTGCAATAAAATTACGTTTGAGATTTTAATTGTATTATTTTAGTTCTTAAGAGTTAAGATGATAAAAAGAGTTATTTAATTTGTACATTAAAATCGATTACGTGTATAATACATATTACAATATAAAATATATATTAAAAATGATAAAACTACGTATATTTATAACATATTTATGTATAAATACATATTGATTGATTTTAGTGGTTGGTTTTGGTGTGCAAATAAAATTTTTGTGATAAAAAATGCATCAACTATTCAAGTTGGTCCATGGCCTCATATCCTTTTAATTTTTGCTAATTTGAGTCTTACATACTGCAAAACATAAAATAAGGTTATTTCACTTAGTTTATAACGTTAAATAATCATTAAAAATAATATCGTCTAATATTTAACCCCTACATAATTATTATATTTATGCGTCTTAGTATTAGACGACGTCTGGACGTTATTTTAATGATTATTTAGTTATATATTCGAACAGATGTTGTTTCATATTATCTAACAGTTATCATATTACTTACAAGATTTAGTTAATTATCATTTAATGTAACGTGCAAGAATGCGAGGGGGTGAGAGAGAAAACCAGAGAGAATGCGAGGGGTTGAGAGATGGCGAATGGCAGGTGGTGAGAAGGGGTAGACATAGGAATTCATGGAACCATCCACAATCTCGTTCACACCCACTGGGAATGAGACTGAGGCAAACTTGGGTACCTAAGAAGGAGGCGGAGATTAGAAGGAAAATTGAGAGCGTGACAGTAATAATCTTTGCAGACAACCTTCCATTGAACACGATTGTGGGATGGCTCTGGAGAGTCTTTGGGAAGGAAGGTAAGGTGGTCGATGTGTTTCTATAAAAAAATAAAAAAAAAATAAAAAGAAATGAGAATCAAATCCCTTGAGGTTTGCATTTATAAGATTCCAGTCGAGAAGGGAGGCAATGAGTGCGATACGGAGATTAGATGGATGGAGGGTGTGGGGCTGTGAAATAAAACTTAAGGAGGCAAGAAAGAGGAATGAAGAAAGGGATGAGAGAAAAGGAGATGACGGTTTTGGCAGAACGTTCAAGGACGTCTTGCTCAACAGGAACAGAGAAAACGACGTCCACATACTAAGGGATGACAATGTTTTACAATCATTTGGGAGGTCAACAATGGAGTTAGAAGTTGATGAGGCGTTGAGTGATACCTTGAATAGGAGCCTGGAAGGCGACTTACTGAACCCAATGATCTACCAACTCAAAACGGCGGTGTTGAAAGACTGGCACACTATGGTTGACTTGAAGATGATGGGGTCCCGGAAGGCGGTGATGATTTTTGACACAGCTGAAAACATGATGGAAGCAGAGCAGTCGCCTTATCTCCTCAACCATTTCATTGAAGTCAGAAGATGGACTTTGAAGGAGGCAAATAGATCGAGGAGAATGTGGCTAGAGAATGCTTGGACGGAGCAAAACATGGAAAAAATTGGAAACGTTTGGGGCTCTGTTCTAAGGGTGGATAGAGGCAAGGGAGGACATTTAAACGCATTCAGAGTTCTTGTTGAAACAAACTTCACGCCAGTAGTACAAGCATGCCTCACGGTGGTGGTTCAAGGAGAGGAAATTCAAGTAATGGTAAAGGAAATAGGTATGCTGAATACCTTCTGGGAGGAACAGGAAGGCAATGAATGGACAGAGTCCGTTACAAATTATAATGGTGTTGATGGCGGAAATGAAGGGAAGGGAGATGTAAATCATGAAAACAAGGAAGACTCATTGCAAAATGATAGCAAATGTGAATCTTCTGAAGCCGGTAGCGCGGAAAGAATTGAATCACGGTGCAGTGGAGATCGGAGAGAGGAGGAAGAAGAACCGTTGAGAGTGCGGGAAACTCAAACGGTACACGAGACAGCTCAGACGCATACGAAGTCAGGTCGGAATGAAGATGGCCGGGGCGGAGGTCCAGAAGAAGAGTTTCACATAAGCCCAACAAAAACAAGATCCTTGGAAGATGATAGAAGGACCGAGGAGGTGGCTAAAGAATTGGGCCTGTGCAAAGTTACAAAGCCCAATAATAACACTGAGAAGGTAAATGAATCTGAGAATGATATGATGGGCCGGGTACATAGAAATGGGACTCAGGAGCTGTTGATCCATTCCGATTCGGACCTAAGGTTTCCTCCAGGGTTTGAAAATTGGAGAAGAGAAGACACAGAACTTGAACACAGAACTGTGAGGCGCATTAACTTAGGTAAAAGAGAGGGGAGGAAGAAGGAAAAAGAAAGGAGAAAGGAGAGCAAGAAAAGAGCCGAGAACAATAGAAAAGCTGAGAGAAGAAGAAAGAAACCTATTGATCTTGAAGCTGGCGGCAGTGACTCGGTGGAGACAATATCGGACAGTGACGGAGAAGGGGACGCTGAAGCGAGACAAGCTTCTCGAACCTGGAAACTTGGTAGAGACTGGGGATTTCATCAGGTGAGGAGGAGAAGGCCAAAGAATCTTTGAAAGACCCAGAAGCCGTAGCCGAGATTCAATCCGCCAAGATAGATGGCTAGGAATTAAAGCCGTGATGAATGACAACGGAGACCACATTTTGTTCATTGTTGTTTATGCACCGAATGATATGAGGCAAAGGAAAGTTGTATGGGAGGAGCTGCTTGAGTTGAAAAATAATGTCAACCTTCCTGCAGTTATATTCGGTGACTTCAATGAAGTCCTGGATCCGATGGAAAGAAGTAGTGGGATAGGAAATGTGAAAAGTATGGAGGAATTTAAGGATTGGGTAAGGGAGATGGAGATTTTGGAGCTGCCATTGGAAGGAAGAAAATATACTTGGAGGAGGGGTAGTAGTGCAAGCAAGCTTGATCGGTTCTTTGCTGATCCAAGTTGACTTCAATGGTTCAAGAATCTGAAGGTCAGAGCAGTGAAGTGCAGCAAATCGGACCATATATTGATTCTGATGGAAGAGGAACACGTTAATTGGGGCCCAAGACCGTTTAGGTCCTTGGACATTTGGCTATCCCACCCTCAATTTAAGAAAATGTTCTCAAACAAATGGAGGAAACTGGATGGGGGAACATTGGCTGACAAATTGAAGATGATGAAGGAGCCATTGAAGACATTCAACAAGAGTAAGTTTGGGAATTTGGATGAGAAGATCAAACAATTAGAAGAGGAGATTGCGAAGGCTGAGAAGGAGATTGAGCAGAATATTGATGAAGAGGAAAATATTATTAGGAGAGATGCCTTGAAGAACCATGTTGAGGTCTGGTATAGAAGGCGAGCAGAATATTGGAAGCAGCATTCCAGGGACAGATTTGTCAGGGATGTGGACAAAAACACTAGGTATTTCCAAGTCCAAGCAACAATAAAAAATAGGAGGAAGTGCATTGACGAGATTCAGATTGGGGGAAGAAGCATTAAGGATCTTAACAAGATCAAGCAAGTGGCAAGAAGGTATTTTAAAGATCTCTACACCAAAAAGGACCTACCGTTATTGCAATTTGAAGAGGGTCTGGTGCCAACAATTACGGTTGAACAAGCTGAAGCATTAGAAACCTTACCGTCCAATGAGGAAATCAGAAGAGCAGTATGGGCATGCAACTCAACTAGGGCGTCGGGCCCTGATGGTTACAATCGGGGCACTCATTGCATGTGAAACAATTACGTGGCTCAAAAAGAAGAAGATGCAGGGAGTAGTTGTCAAGCTAGACTTTAGAAAAGCGTATGACTCGGTTCGATGGGAATTCTTGGATCTAGTTTTACAGAGGATGGGGTTCAAAGATAAATGGAGAAGATGGGTTAATGGGCTGATGAAGAATGCGTCGATGTCGGTGCTTGTTAATGGCTGCCCAACGAAACCTTTTATGATGGAACGTGGGCTAAGACAAGGGGACCCCATCTCCCTTTTCTTATTCGTCTTGGTTGGAGAAGTGCTGAACAAACTGATTATCCGAGCTGGTGAACAGAGGCTTATAAAAGGACTACATATTGGTAAGAAAATGGTTTCGTTGACGCACCTCCAATTTGCGGATGATACAATACTGTTTTGCCCCCCTAAACCTGATGTGTTGGAGAATTACAGAATGTTATTGAAGTGCTTTGGAGTAATGTCAGGATTGGAAATCAATTTTGATAAATCGATCATTATACCGGGTCAACTGCGATGATTAGGTTACGAATGAACTAAAGGCAGCATTGAGATGTGGAGTAGGTTTGTTACCAATAACCTACTTGGGTATTCCACTTGGAGCGAGTCCGAGGAGAGTAAAAACATGGAAACCGGTACTAGACAAAATTGAAAAGAAGCTGGGGAGTTGGAAGTCAAATCTGCTCACACGAGCAGGAAGATTGGTGATTATTCGTTCGGTGATCAACAGCCTCCCTATGTGTTATTTGGGGCTCTTTAAGATGCCAAGGCAGGTGGAAAAGAAGATAATATCGATGCAGACACGATTCTTTTGGGGGGCAAAAGAAGGCAAAAGAGGTATGGTAACCATAAAATGGAGCGAAATCCAAAAACCGAAAGAATACGGAGGACTCGTGGTGGGGGACTTGGCCATCAAGAACGCGACTTTGCTATTCAAGTGGTGGTGGCGGTATTCGGATGAAAACGATACATTATGGAAAAGAATTGTTAGCTCATGCTATGATGAAGACATAGACTTGAGGGTGATGGACCATAGAGGAAAAGGTGCAAACGGCCTATGGAAGGATATTGTGAATGTGGCGTAAGGAAGTGATATCATGGCTGAAATCTGTAAGGAGGGTTGGAAAATGTGCATTGGCAATGGTAGAAAAATCAAATTTTGGAAGGAAGATTGGATTGGTGACACAATACTTGAGCAGAGGTTCCCAAGACTATACCAGATCTCTTGCCAGAAAAACAGTGTGGTTAGTGAATGTGGATTGTGGGAGGGTTCCATGTGGGTGTGGAATTTACAATGGAGAAGAGAGTTCTTTGAGAGAGAAAAACACAAATTATTGAACTGCAAAACACCTTGGAAAATGTAATTCTTCATGCAGGTTATAGGGACAAACTCGTATGGACATTTGGTGATGAAGGGAAATACTCAACAAAATCTTTTGTAGATGCAGTAACAACAAGACGCCTTGGGGAGCCAGCAATGAGGCACATATTCAACAATCTTTGGCAAGGCTTGGTTCCACCTAGGGTTGAGATGCTTGCGTGGTTCGCAATAACAAAGGGGCTGAGCACAAAGGATCTACTCCGGAAGAGAAATATCATTCCGAGTGGAGACGTGAACTGTAAGCTATGCAACAAAGAATAGGAAAATGTAAGTCACTTGTTCCTTAACTGCGAATTTACATCTAAGTTATGGTGGCTTACTTGCTGTTGGGGGGGAGTATATTGGGTGGGACCAAATGACATAAAGTTGTGGTTTGAAGGGAGGATACAACAGAGGTCCATAAATTTAAGAGAAAGAAATGGCTAATCTACTTCTTTGCTGTTGTATGGGTGGTATGGCGATGTATAAATGATATAATTTTTGAAAATAAGATTACTACATGGGAGAGTGCATGGGAACATATTAAGGCGTTAGTGGGATACTGGGGGCAGAAAAAATCACCAAAAATAAAGCTAGGTAAGGTGGAACAGGATATGATTGAGAGTATAGATAGAAAATACTTGTGGTGGCAATGTAGTGTGTTCAAACCGGATGTAAGTAAATACATGGTGGGAGGCTTTTTGATGCTCCAAGATGATACTGTGGCATGCCAAATGGGAGAGGAAGTAGATGAGAAAACAAAGTTGGAGGCTACTATTAGAGGACTTGAGGAGGTGGTTCAGTTTTTAATTGAAGAGGTAGAGATAAGAGAGGAAGAGATTACCATAGTAGTGAAGAACAAAGAAATTGTGGAGTGGATAAAAGGCAAAGATGACACTGATTGGAGTCAAAGGTTTGTAAGGAATAGAGCACGAAATGTCCAGCATTTGTTTGATGTGATAAAGTTAGAACATAGAACAAAGAGAACACTGAAAGAGAAGGTTGAATGGATTCAAAGCGCAACAAATAGCTTAGGCAGGTGGATTGCATGGAAATAACAAAAACGATGGATTGGAACATGGTTGAACATGTGCTATTTTAAATTATGTTTATTTGATGAATCTGTGATGTGAGATATGTTGTAATAGGAGATATAGTTATATGTTGTAATAGGTGGTGCTGTTAGCTTGATAATTTATTATCTTGATCTGATGTAGTGATGATTGTGTTAGGTGATGAGTTGTGAACACAGGTGGTATGCATTGTAACCAAATGGACCCATATAGCTCTTGATGGCAATGCCGAAGGGAGCTCCATCGTTTCATAGACTATCTACTCCCTGTTTGGGTCAGAATAAAACCAACTTTCGAAAAAAAATATATTACTTACAAAATTAATAAGAATTAGAGGAACGAGAATTAAGGATTAACTTGGTATAATTTTTCAATTTCGAAGATCAAAATGGTGCAATTAGGATTTTAGAGATAATTTTAGCACAAATAGCGAATCTTAAGAGCAAAAATGGAGTGTTACTCGTCCAAATTACTTGGCAACAGTGTCACCACCATTTCACAAATTTAATTCTTGATAAGTAAATTTAAGAGTCACAAGTCACGTTAGATCTGATAAGTTAAAAATTAATATGTCATGTAACAAAATTCCATTAATAAATTGGTTGTATTTATAATGTGTTGTTGTATAATACACTTTAAGGTAGATTTGATAAAAAAAAATTTCATAATCTCTATATTTGTGTTTGATAATTCGAAAAGCCAATAATATTTTACTCTTGACTTTTAAGAGTTATGGTTGTTTTTTAGAGTTGGCAAGAATAACTTTTTAGGGTTTGTTATGTCTACTCAAAAAGTTTAACTTTATATTTTAATAAAAAAACTAATATTATCATGAATTAATTAAAATTAAATTTACATTAATATAAGGTATACTAAGCACTTGTTTGGGCGAGCTTCTCGTAAAAGATTTTTTTTCGAACTATTTTTTTTTAAAGATCTTTTGCAAAAGTAAAAGTAATTTTATGTTTAGATATCTCATATAATAATATATTTTTATTTATTAATTATGTTTAGATATAATAATGCAACGTACTTTTTTGTTTATTTACTATGTTAAAAAACATATTTTTTTCGAGTAAAAAAGATCTTTTAAAAATATTTTTAAAAACATGTTCTGAAAAAAGATATTTTTCTGATTTTACTAGTGCTTTTGCTTTTACTTTTACTATTAGAAATTACCCAAACACATAAAAAACATTAAAAGATATTTTATAGCCAAATAATGACATCCAAACAAATTCTAACAAAATGTCAATTTTAGTAATTTTATATTGTTTTAGGGAAGTGCTATGGTGCTGATGCAAAGATCCATCAGCATATACCGAGGCTGGGTGGGGTGATAGAGTCTAAACGCGTGTCCCTGTGATTGGGGAATCTTGTCCAAGCAATTAAAAATTGTTGAAGGTAGCTAAGAAGTAGGTCCCACAATGTACAGACTATGTCTCTTAATTAGTTGTAATTAAATGCCTTAAGAATGAAGAGAAGTTAAATTATGTTTAATTAAATATTTTAAAGACTAAAATAATAATTTCATTTTTTGTGGACTACCGGTTCTTGTGGTTGTTTATGGACCGGGATGGAGGAATATCAACTTTGGGGAGTTAAATATCAGATTGGCCCCTGAAATTTGGAAATACGATCAAATTGATCCCCGAAATTTAAATGTTATCAAATTGGTCCCTTATTTTTATGAATATGACTCACATTGGCCCTTTTAAAGTTGTCCGTAAAAAAAATGCTAATTTGACAGTTAATTATCCACGTTTAACCCTAATAAAACGACGTCGTGATATGTTCATGCTAATAAAGTACCAAAATGATGTCATTTGAGAGTGAAAGAAGTTAAAATATATCTTTCAATGTGTTGTATGAGAGAGATTTTAATTTCCTTCGGCCTTAAACGATGTCATTTTGGTACTATGATGATGCGAACATATCACGACATTGTGTTATTAGAATTTAACATGAAGAATTAACGGCCACATCAGCATTTTTTTGAAGGACAGCCTTAAAAGGGCCAATTTGAATCACAATCGTAAAAGTGATGGACCAATTTGATAACATTTAAATTTCGGGGGCCAATTTGATCGTAGCCGCAAATATCAGGACCAATTAAATATTTAACTCCACTGGGCTATAAATTGTATTAATAAATATAATCTGAAACAGAATACCTAAAAAAAAAATCTGAAACACTAAATTAAATATTATTTTTATATTTATTTAATTATTATTTTTATTTTATATTTAAAGGTCTTAAATTAATTAATTTTTAATTTTATAAAATATTAAAATAGCATTAAATTCTAGAAATAATTTTGTACAATTAAAAAACATTAATTTAAAAAAGAATAAATATAAAATATAAATAATAATTAAATAAAAGTATAAAAGTATTTAAAAGAATATTTTATATTATATATATTAACTAAAAAATATAATATATCATTATATAATATATTTAAAAAAACATAACAAATAATAAAAATTAATTTAGCTTTGTGATAGTGAGGTTGTTTCTCATTATTTAAATATATTAACAAGTATTCTCTATTTTTCCTTTAAATCCTTCACTAGATTTTTTTTTCTTTTGCGGCTCATCGCTATGTAGTACCGCCTATGTATATTTTTCTTCATTTGAATTTTTTTTTATCTATATGTCATGACAATCAAATTAATTATTACTTGTATCGTAACCAATATTTTAGTAGCACAGTTTACATATTAAAAGTTGATTTCGAAAATTTTGTTTTGGATAAATTTAGATGGATTTTAGATAGGTTCATAAATTATTTTGTGTGTAGTTAAATTATTTTGAATATTTTTTGAAATTTTATTAGAAGCTTTTGTGATTTTATATTTGATTGGGTTATAATTTTAATTTTTTAATTTAATTTAAATTATTAATTTCAGAACTTTTAATTTGTATTTTAAATGTTGGATAGAGAATATACAACATAATTTTTGAATTTGTATTTTAAATGTTGAGAGAGAATAGATAAAACATAAAATCTATATATTTTTTTGTTATAATTATTTATTTGAATTTATATAAAAAATGGTTGAAAATGGAACAGTTTAATTTCAAAATATTGCATTTGTTGAATAATTATGGGAGTTGAGGTTTGTGTTCATTTTAGCGGGGCTATGGATATCTTCCCTAAC
Organism: Stylosanthes scabra; assembly: GCA_036250425.1. NCBI lineage: Eukaryota > Viridiplantae > Streptophyta > Magnoliopsida > Fabales > Fabaceae > Stylosanthes > Stylosanthes scabra. The sequence goes on from JASCZI010271943.1 coordinate 93,481, forward strand.
CAATATCAATAACCACAGTGGTCCACTAAAATACAAGAAAAAATGCCAGTAGTCCACTGAATCTCAAATATCAATATTTATTATTAAAATATTTTCATAATTATATGTTATTACTTGGTATTATTTTCTAAATCTCTTTTATTAAGAGACAATTTCCGGTCAATGTGGGACCTACAGCTGAGTCTTCTGTAACATGATTTAACTGGATGAAAAGACTGCATCCATCAGTGACACGCGTCCCCATCTTATTATCACAACATTGCATTAGCATTTACTGATGGATACTACCATTAGCATGTTAGAATTTTCCTTTTATATTTGAGAGCATCTTTCAACTAAATTTATCAAACAATATATATGCGGCTTCTATTTATTTAGTGTCCAAAGAATTCAGCAGCTTTTTGAGAGCCACATACCTACAACAATTGAGCCTTACTTAACCCGACTAGCAAGTTGATCAATGAGCAAACTCCAATTAGTTTTAATTTTGAGTTAATTTAATAGAATTAATATTTAAAAAGACCGTTCAAATTTTGGATCAATCTCAATTTAGCCCTTCTAAATTTTAGAGGCTTCATTTTTCACCCGCAAATTTTGACTGTTTGTTCAATTTAGCCTTTTCATTAATGGAGTGTCTACATATACCGTTAAAACTCTAAAACCTACCTTTCGTTTAGGATTTGCTAATCCTTGAGAAAAGAAGAAAAGAAGATTAGTGCGCGTGTGTCCATTTTGATATAAGGGAGTGAGCTGGTTTTGAGTTAAAACCCCCACAAGCCCACAAGACAAACCACGTCATTTTAGATATTTGGTTGCGCCAAGATGCAAACAATGTCGTTATATTCGTGCTAGCGTGACACTTAACGTTAACGGTTCACGTATGTACTCTGTTAATAAAAGGATTAACTTGAACCCAAAAAAAATGAAATTTATGGGTGCAAAGTGAGGACCCTAAAATTTGAGAAGCCAAATTAAAGCCAATCGCGAATTTCAAAGGTCATTTTGAGTATTGACTCTAATCTAGTAAGGTAGATTGTTACTTGGACTAAAATATTCTTTAAATCTAAATTGTATTCATTATATTTTTATGTCAATAAACAAGCCTGAAGCTTAAAATGACCTTGAATTAATTAAAATTAACTCAAAATTTTAAATTTTTAGTTAAAAATGATTTTTTAAAAAAAATTAATTAAACGAATCAGTCCGTTTAAATCTGTCGGGTTTTCTATAAATGGTCTTATATTAATCGGACTTAAACGAATTAGCTCATTTAACCCGCGAGCTATATGAGCCGGTCTAAATGGATCATGCCTACGTTTGTTTGACAGCCCTAGAAGGATACACTCTAAACTCATTTCCCTACTAAAGAACCCGCATTGACCAAACCCTGTTCCGCATCGGGCCGGGTAATTACTTGCCTTGCCTAAAGAGGGTATGAATATCCGCCGACTCAGATAGGGTTGTTAATTTGCCATCCCCGATAAACATCTAACTAAAAACGGTCAGTTATTAATAAAATTTCTTGTCGGTTCTCCATAAAATACTCATTTGGCCGAAGACTTCAAAAAACATAGTAAGCTAAGCCCGTGCTGACAAATAACCAACCCGCAATGAATAGGGAGGGTATAGCCGTATAGTAATGTTATGAATAATCCAGTATCGAATATGCCTTAAGCACTAACTATTCTGGTTTTTTTTTTATATAAATAAAATTTAATTAGTATTTACCCAAATAAATCATTCTATAAATATTTATTTTTTTGTGTCGCGTTAGTAATGCTGCCAGGTTAACTGGCGTGATCCACTTCAACGAATGCCGCCGGGTTTTGCAGCGGCACCCCTGCTCCGTTGTCAGTGTAGGATCATCATTCGAGGGAGAGGGGGTGCCGCTAGGTTCATTGGCGGCACTGGGCCAATACAATGCCACTAGGAAATATGGCGGCATTGGTGTGTTTTGGTGACACCAGTTAATCTAGCGGCACTGGTTCGGCAGAATGCCTATATAAGAACCAGCGACACTCACTCTTAAGCGCTCACTCCACTTTTATTTCCTCTATTGTGTATTCTTTGATGAGTAGTTTGTTAGTTTAGGCAAAAAAAAATTTTTTTTTTGGACAGAGCAAGATGGCGGGTCAAGGAAGGGTTCAAATGATACGAGATCCAGACATCAATAGGCTAGACGAGGAGCACCATATCGTGGGGGCAGAAGAATTTCAGGTTAGTGATA
>JASCZI010271943.1:99035-110615 GCA_036250425.1 Stylosanthes scabra
ATTATTTAACACTGTGATGTTTTAGAGTATTATCGTGCCAATTTCTGTTTTGTGGTGCATCTTGTTATCGGATTTTGTTCATTAATTGATGCATTGTTGCTACTTATTTACTGATTTGCATCGGTGCTTTCTTGGATTATATATTCCAGTTTTCTAAAAACGATTACGTTTCTTATTACAAACCATACGAACAAGTCAACATGACCAACATATAATAACATAACAAACGACAGAAACCCTAATAAGCAAAACCAGTAACAAAAAACCAACCATCAAGCATCACCCATTGGTGCGTTCGGACATCCACGCCTTGTGTGACCTAACTAGCGGCACATGCTGCATCTCTTCTCAGCCCTCTCAACCATGTCCATGTCGTTCCTAATTCGGGTCGACACAGGCCATCCCCTCTTCTTGCGACGCATGGATGGGTTCGGCCGGATGGTTGGCCCATGCCACTCGGGCCAGAAACCCTTGTCCGGGATTGGCGGGAACTCCCCCCGTTATACACTGAACACGGAATGCATACCGTACACCGGATCGACAAATTGACCCCATTCCACGCTCGCGGCCGCACAACTGGCTAGAGCGTGTCGTCACGGATAGGGCAGAGACTGGAACTCGCCATAGTCCGAACACAGAATGAACACCCGAATGACCCATGAAGTTCCTCCAGCTCTTCGACGCTAAGCACGGACGCCTGTCTATCGCAGTGGGTCACGCGCATCTTGTTCAGATCCTCTCGACTCTTCTCAATCGCTGACAACAACGTTTGAGAAAACCTCATGCCAGCGTTAAGTTGGGCCCCGGCCTCTCTTCCCTTCCGGACAAACAACTGTTGCAGTCTTTCATAAGTTGCGCGGATTATTGCGGCCACTGGAAGGCGACGAGTGCCCTTCAACACAGAGTTGATGCACTCGGACAGGTTTGTCGTCATGTGCCCCCAACGACGACCATTGTCGACATGTTTCATCCACAGATCGCTTCGGAAGCTCAAAGCCCATGCACGCATCTCGACCGAGTGCGCCTTCAGAGCCTCCATGTAGTGCTCGACACCTTTCACTGAAGCACTGTAAGCAACATTGGTCATCAACTCTTTTCCATGCGTGTTCCTAAAGTGAGACATGAAGTTCGCCCCCATGTGACGTATGCAGTACGCGTGATGTGCTCTCGGGGGCACCCAACCGTTCCTCTCATCATTCAATGCAGCTCGAATCGCGTTAGACCTATCAGAAATGACCATGAGACCATCCTGGGGAGTGACATGCTTTCAGAGATTCGACAGGAAGAAGGACCAAGACTCGGTCGTCTCAGATTCAACAAGTGCAAATGCAATGGGCATGGTATTGTCATTCCCGTCCTGCGCAACCGCTATCAACAAAACCCCCCCGTATTTCCCATACAGGTGTGTCCCGTCAATGGAGATGAAATTCTTGCAGTGCTTAAACCCTTCGATGCATGGAGGAAAAGACCAGAAAACTTTATTGAACTGTCGAGACTCACGATCCAGAAGGTTCCCATTGTAAAACGGCACCGTCTCAAAGTCCGCCACCGTGCCATGCAAAAACACCTGGAATGCCTGAATTAGACGCGGGATCCTGTCATACGACTCCTCCCACTGCCCATACAAGATAATCATGGCCTTCTTCTTGGCCATCCACACTTTGCGATACAAAGGCTTAAAAGGATAGCCTTGCTGTATGGCACTCTGCAAAACAGGCACAGAGACGGAAGGACTTGTCTTAACCATCGGCAGAATGACGATGTACATGAGCTTGCTGTCCAGCTGTGAGTGGTTAGCTGACATCGTCGGAGCAATATAGGTGTGAGCACCTCCAAACTTGCGAACCTCCCTGCAACAAGCAGATCCTTACTAGCGACGGATATCAAATGAAGCAGAACACAAACATAATGTCGAACACAAATGGACTTACCAGTAACCAAGGTTATGCCTGAAAGCAACCCGAATACGCCACGGACATCCGTCCTTCGCATGCTTGCACCGGCAATGCTATTTGATCTTATCTGACTCAATGACCCGACACTCAGCATTCCTCCGAATACTGTAGTTCTTAATCGCAGTTTGAACCGCATCCCGGCTGCGCAACCTATGACCGACTCGGAGTTCCGCCCCACCGTCCGTGTTATAATCGTTGCACATACCCGACTTCAATGGATCATCACATGCCCCTTCCTCATCTAGGTCGAGCTGCTGAAAGAAACAGAGCACATCCTCTAGCAGCAGAATTGGAGGCGGGGCGGGAAGGACATAACGAGAGCATCCAGCTCTTGCGGTCTCAGGGATGCACTCGTCACCATCTAGAGAGTCAGCAGAAGAAGAACCAGTACTTGCAGAATCGTCGAAGTCAGACTCTGAATCATCCATCGTCACTGGTTCGTTTTCTGGCATCGATGGTTCTGCGACGTGGACATGTGTCGCCGCGACAGGCGGCCCAGAATGCCTTTCATCCGCCTGAACCAAAAAATCCATCACATGTTGGGACATCAATCTACGGTGGCATCCGAACGTGACACGAACGTGCTCATCATTAAATAGCCACACCAACAGGTGCACGAATTTACCGTCGGGCAGTCGCCGTAAGAAGCGATATCCGACTTTCCTTATCTCTGTAAATCTGCCTCCGAGGTGGTGCAAGAAAACATGCACTAACTCCGCTATGGTACTCATATCTTGATGTTGAAAGACCACGGCTGAGTCCGACTGGAACCAGACTCCGTCTTGCCGCTCATGCATCACAGCATTTGGGTGCAATCTGATTATCAAGGGTTGCTCCATCACAACGGAAAAAAATAAACTCTGAAGCACAAAAAAAAATGGATAGCTTGTATCGGTTGGAATGATATGCTGCTGCCCAAAATCCTTCTTTTATAATTTTTTCGTCAACCAATCCCGCCACAAAACTCGATGGCACTCTTTTACACGGGTGCCGCCAGTTCTTGCAGCGTCTTCAACTTGGACCAGTGCCGCCAATTGATGCAGCGTCTTCAGCTTGCACCAGTGCCGCCAGTTGATGCAGCGTTTTCAGATTGCACTAGTGCCGCCAGTTCTTCCAGCGGCATCCACCTGACGCCATCTAGCGGCACTGGTTCGCTTGATCTACTCCAGTGCCACTGCAACATGCGGCGGCACTCCCTTATTTTAGTGCCACAGGTTATCCCGGCGGCATTACTAACGCGGCACAAAAAATAAATATGCATACAATGATTTATTTAAGTAAATACCCATTAAATTTTATTTATATAAGAAAAGCCTAACTATTCTTTAACTAATATTGCACTACTAAACAAATTTAGAATTAATTAATCAAGTCACACCCTCGCTCCTCAAGCTAGGGCTGTGTATATCTAACAGATCTATCCCCAACTTTTACTCTCTCTAAACAACACAACAACTTCATTCATCCATCAAGAATATTATTGTAGGCAATAATAAAATTTGAACTACAACATGGATAATATTGAAAAATATATATTTATCTTGTTGGATGTATGTATAAGTAGAAAAATGATTGAAACACAAGAATAAAGCAGGGTGTTCTTTTTCTTTTTCTTCTTTTATTATTCCTCAGATGGGTGATTCACTTCATTCCCCCAAGTTTTAAAAGGAAAAGAGAAACTTCCTGGGGGATACAGTGAAAGCATGAGACAAGTGATCATAATAGATCATAAAGAGTTAAAAGACACACCCTATTCTAATCTCATACGATCTCATCTAAAAAAGCCTACAACTTCTAATGATGACATCCGCCACCCTAAGCTAATAAAGAGGAACTAAATAATTTCTTTCCAAGCATTATTTTATTGCACACTAGAATTATTCCAAAAGCATTAGCATTGCTATAATTGCAGTCATTATGACCATGATGATGGTAACCAATAACAAAACCTTTCCAACATACTATATAAGAAGTTTAGTATCATGACATGTTATTGTACACTAAACAGCTAAGGAAAAAACTAAGATATATGTTCAAGAGAGGCAGTACTAGTGTTTCCCTATCAATGTTCTCATCTAATTCTACAATGTTGGTTGGATTGTACCGTCCACGGAGACGGCTTCGGCGGAGGAGAGGAAGCAGTGTCCGGCTAGGGAACAAGCGGCGGGGGATTTTCCTTGGGTCGCGACGGGTGGTGCAATGGGGTGTCATGGCCCCATTTCGGATGTTGAAGAAGATTATCATGGAAATTACACCAAAAGAGAACTGGATAGAGGCTTATTGTTGGTCTCTTCCTTTGCTTCGTCCCCAACTATTTCCCCTTTGTTGATCACAATTGTAATTTACTTCATTCCCTCTTCTTTTTTCCTACTTGCTGTTTTGTTGGGGTAAAAGTTTGAATCTACAGGCAGATGTCCGAAAAGTTTTGATTTTGACAAAATATAACATACTTTAAAATATTATTTTGACAAGATGATCTAATAATGGTTTATAATGATGGATTGAACATTATTAGATAATTTTATCAAATGAACCATATTTTAAAAAGTTATTTTGTCAAAATATTTTTTAAGATCTATATATTATGTTAAAATCAAAATTTTTCATGGATCAAAATGGTATTTGCTTGTAAAATTTTTATTGAAGAGTTTGACGTGAAAGTTTATACGTACAAAACTCATTCATGAATGTTTGAACCCTCATCTTATGTTCGAACCAAACATAACTCATGCTATAAAGGTTTAATTACTCTGTTAGTCCCTATATTTTTACCAAATTTTTAATTAGATTCTTATATTTTTTCCTTTCAATCAAGTCCCTTCACTTTTTAAATTTTGTAATTAAGTCCTTAGTGTGACAAAAATATTATATATGATAAAATATTTTATTACATAAAAGGAATATACTTCTTAGTAAACAAACTATAATCAAATATACTCTTATATAATGAAATATTCTGTTATATCTAATGTTTTTGTCACATTAGAGATTTAATTATAAAATCTAATAAGTGAAGGAAGCTAATTGAAAAGAAAAAAGTATAGAAAACTAATTGAAATTCAGTAAAATTATGGGTCAACAAAGTAATTAAACCTACTATAAAATATGGTATGGTACAAAAACAAAAACCAAAATATGTAACCACCAGAAATCAATCAGCCGCATAGAATAATGTATGTTGTGCTGTAATGCTTGTACACTTTTTCTTTTGTAATCTTTCATGTAAGATGTTAATTATAAATACTCAATTGCTCTTGTACTTTGACTAAAGTATTTTGTTTATTAATTACTACATTCCTTGCATCTTGAATAAGCTCGCAGTTAAATATTTTATACATGTCTGGTCTAGCCAGTTCTAATAAAGTAGCCTTTTTGTTTTAAACAATATAATAGTCATATACAGAAATGTTTCTGATCTCTCATATTTAGTATTGTATAGCATAATCACTACAACTAACTAAAGATCTACAATAAGAATTTGGTATGAAATACTTTGGTTACATCACAAAAGCATCTCTAATGCATTTTCTATGTATTTTAAACACGAATAAATATAGGTATCCATGTATCCAAGCCCATTCCTGTGTTTTCACATCTAATAGTCCCGCGCCAAGCACAGAATTAATCAAGTCTAACACAGAAATAATGAAGTCTAAAACAGAAAATTTGAGTCACAAAGAAAACAAAAATTGTTTTTGTTGAATGAATGCATGGATACATTTACGTGTAGTGTCATTGTTTTCACATAACTATGTACTTTTAACACCAAAATATGTGTGCTTCATTTTAAGTTCAACAAAAGAAACTTTAATAGAAAAAGTTGCACCCTTAAGAAGCATTGTTATATGAAGATGTTTAACACTTTAAAACGATCCATGATCCATGGGAAAGTAAGTCCTTCAATTCCCACCAGACTAGTGCGAGTTAGCGTAGAGTAAAATGCATTGGATAAGTAACATAACCTCTCTCTACGGAGAATCAAAACAAAATGCACCTACATTTTATAATTCACACCAATAACAAACATAACATAGCAAAATCTTGATGTCCAAGCCAAGCCTTCATTCATAGCTGGTTACCTTTTTCCGAAGTAGGAAAATAAGTTTGGTTGTTTATCATCAGCAGCATTAGTCTTCGCCTTTTCCCTTTTCTTTTTTGGGTTTGGACTCAAATCTTTGTTAGCCAAAGCTGGCTTTGACTCATCTGAAGAATCCTCATAATGGCGCTTGGTTTGGACCTTCTTAGCATCCTGAGAAGATTTCAGGTCACTGTCTCCTACCTCAGTTTTTTTGGCTTCCTCTGCCTGTTCTTCACTCTTGATAAATCCTTGACTTGGCACTACTTTCTGTTCTAGCTTTGTCTCTTCATTTTCAGATCCCTTTCTTGAGAAGAACTTAGCGATCGAAGTGGTGCTTTCTGGCTTTACTTGAATCTGCAAGACATGGGGATGATGCTATTCTTAACCGAAGATCCAGATTCTAACATTCTTGTATGATTATGATGGAATTTAAAGTTATCTCAAGTCATTAAAATGCGTTTGTAATGAAGAGCTTTTAAATGAGTCGAACCTGACAAAATGATGTATATATTTCTAAACTGTTTTTCCAAAATTTTATGCACTAAGAAACAAGAGAGAACTAAGATCTAGGCACACATGACTTAATTATGGCTTTAGATAATATTTGTCAATTTTGTTTTGGCTCAATATATCTTAGCATGCATGCTGAGATGTAGAAACCGAGAAAACGATAACTAATCAGAAACAACATATAAGGGAACCAGAATGCTCAATGGCCATACCTCCTTTATGCACTCAGGTCCATCAAACGATGTCTTGCCCATGGCAGGCGTCACCGGGTACCAAGCCTAGGCATCAAACGGATTGGTTAACAAACAAAAAATACTGAATGGATTATACCAAACTTGAACAGCCTTAGGGTGCTTTTCTTTAACGAGAAAATCAGAAAATACTTTCATGATATAAGCTTTCTGAGAGAAAATAAAAATTATCTTAATGTCAAAACTGTATACAAATTACATAAAAGTAAAGATCGTACCAGATCAGATTCCTCATATGGCTTCAGCAAATTCTTAAAACTGGAAGCAGAACCGCTTAGCCAGGTATCAGTTGACACTTTGTCTCCAAAAATAACAGGCATCCTGTCTACAAAGACACAATAAAAGTAACAAATCTTAGAATTTTACACAATAGATACAAGGTTAATAAAAAGGGGCACATAGTTCCCTCAAGTTGGCTGAACGGATAATCTTGTGCACCTTAAAACTAAGCTTAGAAGCAAATAGTTAAATGACATTTATTCTTTTCTATAGTATGAAGAAAACTTGTTAACAAAATTGTGTTTTGTGTAAATTATCTTCATTTATAGAAATGAAAAGGAGGCATACCTAGTTCATGGAATTATACCTAGGATCTCACCAAAATTTGGGGTAACTAGATAAAATGTGATATAGTCAATCTCATCCATTTGCAAGAGTATAACAATAGTTTTTTATCAAGATAAAAGGCACATAGCATTATGAATTATAAACCAAGGATGACAGAGGCAACTAAAGTTGCTGTCTACAGTAATCTCATTCCAGAATCCAGCCATTTAAATAGTGACTTGTTTAATATCAGACTTGTAAATATAATATTAGCCAGAAATTTTATCAGCACCTCAACATTTAGGAGTGCATGACTCACCATGAAGCCACTCAAGGGCTGGAGAGGAAGAGGTTGTGATAATAGTAAATGTGTATAGTATTTCACCTGTAGTTAAGAATATCCGCATCAGCATTAAGTAAAACTAAAATGAAATATACTAATGGATAAAATGTCACTCCCCCACATCTCTTGTTAGGAACAAATTTCAGATAGTTTACAACAGGAGGAGGAGGAGCAACTTAGAGGGCAGCAGCTGTGTTAGTTAGAGTGAAGGAAAATGGCAGGAAAAGTTGTTAAATCATATAGCAGTAAAAGTGACATAAATAGAGGAAGAGGGAAGTTTCAATTTTCTCTTGTCATCTGTATCAGTTTGTAGGAGACTCTCGTAGTCATGTTCCTCAGTTAGATTTTTCCCAAGTGTACCATATAGGGGGGTTCCTCAGTGAGTTTGTCTTCTCACAAATACACACAAACTTTCTTATTGCTGATAAAAGTTCTGACATCTTTCTAGAGAAATATTTTACCTTCAGAATTCTGCCAAGAGTCATAAAGAGCAGCAAAGACAAGTGGTCGTCCATCTTTGAAGTGAATATAGTATGGCTGTTTTCTTGAACCACCCTTTTTCCACTCATAGAATCTTAAGACAAATATTTAGAAAAATCAACTTAAAGAGTTCAACTTTACATCAGAAATATAGTGAAAAGAAATTATATCAACTGAAAAGAAGTATCTATAGTCAAAAGAAATATATAAAACCATAATTTTTTCTATACAAACTAGGCAATAAATTTCACAGGAATAACAGAACTGCTGAGGATATAATAGGAAATGGAATACATAGTCAGGACCATGATTGTCAAGATGAACATACAGAATGCAAATGCTTTGTGTACATAACAAGCAGAAATAATTTTGATTCAGCTCATACATTTCCCAGAAAAAAAAAAGACAAAAATGCACTAAATAGACTATTAAGCCCCAGCTATTATCTCAGCTATAAATGCAAGCATTTCTTCACTTGTATAACCATGTACATGGAATATAATCAGTAAAGATAAAGGTCCAACTTTATTCCTTGAAGTATATTCCTGTACTAAAATACTAGAGGAAATAGCAAGCAGATATTGAAAAAATGTTCAACTAAGAGAAAAAGTATTCCCACTCCAAACCCAAGTCATACTTAAGCTGAGAAGAGAAGAGTGAAAACAGGACAAATAAACGAATTAATGCACTACATACCCTTCTACAGCTACAAGGCATCTGTTTTTAGGAACCAGACGGCGAAATGAAGCCTTTTCATTTAAGGACTCAGATCGAGCATTAAACTGCAGCACACGCAACACATCAGAATAAGGACTTCATAAAAAATAGTTGGAATTTAAAATAATACGTGCTAGAAACTCTAATAAGGACTTCGAAAATAAATAAGTAAACAAACAATACCATTTAATTTTATCCACATTCCTTAACAAAATGACACCCCCAAGTATAGTATCAGTTAAAATTGCTAGATCTATTTGAGGATCAAGTGAGAGGAGCTAGAAACTCTGGGTTTTTGGATCTTAGGTCAATGTTTGAGTGAAATTTTTATAACTTTTTTTTTTTCAATCTTGGTCATCTATGTATGGATTTAGGACCCAAATTTGCACCTGCAACTCTCATAATTAGTTAGATGGCAAAGCAGGTAGGGATCACGGTAACAACTTCGAACTTAGTTTATACATGATTTCTCTAGAATGTATGCAAACCAAAAGTTAAGTTGCCATAACAACTATGCAAAATGGCTTAATAATCATTCATCTAAGGTAAAAAAGGCTAATACAAGTGAAGTTATACCATCTTGTAGTGATCAGGCTTATCTGTCTTTTTTGTAAAACTGGGGATTAAGCCCCATTTCATGCAATGAAGAACATAGCCATCACTGTCACACGCATCTTCTCTACGAACCACTGGAAGATTGAATCCCGGTGACACATTATAGGATGGCCTAAACCTACACACCATTAAATTCAATTATGCCAATGCATATTCCACAGCAAAGCACGCACACACAAAACAAAAGCAGCTTAATTATAAGGTTAACATTCATATTCGCCTCTAAAAGATATCACATTTTTCAAATTGGCCTCCAAAAGATTTTATTCGTCATATTAGTCCTGAAAGATACCATTGTCAATCAAATCAGTCATTCTGTCAATTAAAAAGAATTGTTTGATAGTGTTGCCAAAATAACATATCATTCAGTCATTTTGTGACATGTGACACTTAAACATGGAAGGACTGATTTGACTTACAACTGTATCTATTTAGAGATTAATATCACTAAAAAAATATTACGAGAATCCATTTGAAGAACATGATTTTCAGTAAGAATCGATGAATTTGAACATTAACTTGAAATTCATGGAATAACAATTTAGTCAAATATATGCAATCATTTAAACGGTCAATTTGATGCAAAGACAATGAACTTAGATGCTTAACTATATTTGGATTATTTAGTAATCCGTTCCAAAGCTGCTAAATAATGAAAAATCACGAAAGCAAGGATATGAAGGAAGTGAATAGTGGTATTGTTAGCGTACCGGTCCATATGGAGAGAACGAGTAGGGGGAAGGGTTCGGTGACAAGCCCTGGGTACATCATCGCCTCTAAGAGTACACCGTGCTCTCCCACACATTTCCTCTTTCCTTCTATCTCTCTCTCTTTCTTTCTTCCGCTCAGAGTACCGCTATCGGTTTCTTTCTTTCCCTCTACCGCAACTAAGTAAAGGGCGGGAAGAAGGACATAATGTTTTTTCTTACTTCTTACACCCATTTAGAAAGTAGAAACTACTGGACAAGTTTCACGGAACATTCTCTCCTTTCTAGATAAATTGTTTATGTTTATTGTTTTTCTAGATTAAAAAAATAAATAAAAAGTCATGAAAATAAAATTGGAGTTTAAACTAACAAAAATATCTAAATATATACGGGTTGCAAGGGGTCAAATCGGTGCAGGTATTGAGTATCCATACTCACCTCGTTACGTACAGATATCTAAATTTTAATTAGTCCCATATGTCTAAACCCACGGATATTTGTAATATAAGAAAATTATACTGAATTATTCGATAAAATTTATTACATAAGAAAGTACCTCAGAAATATAATTAAATATAAAAATAATAAGAAAATTAAATTTAGTATTTTTCTAAATTAACGTTACAAATACAATCATCTAAACATTATTAAATATCTAAAAAATCATACTAAATTATAGGGTTAACTACTATTTTGGTCCCATAATTTACCTCCAAAATCAATTTCGTCCTTAACCTTTTTTTGCTTTAAAATAGTCCCTAAGCTTTATTTAATTTTGTTTTAATTATAAATAAATAAATAATTAACAATGCATAACTCAAACATAACAGAGTCATCCCCAATTTACGAATCAAAGCATACATAATCTCACTCTCTCTCACATCCAGCTCCTACTAACACTCTCACACTTGAATCTTCCATTCCATGTGCAGAATTAATCTTACCAAACCCTTAGACAAAACTAACTTAACCTACCAATTAAAAATTTAAGATTCCAACATATGAGATTTAACACTTAAGGTTAAGGAGGAAAAGGAGAATGTGCTTGATGATGAAGACGACGAGCTCAATGTTGACCTTGTTGCCTCTGAGATCTATGTTGCCTTTGAGATCTATATGTACCTTCATAAGATGGAGGCGAATTCTGGGTCTCAAGAAAAAAGTGCATCTTTTAGCATATAATGTTGGTGTTTTTGTGGTCTTGTACTGATTCTCATGAGTGCGTGTTTTAGTTGGGGAAGAACAAAGAGTCAAGAGTTGATTACCTTGAGAGGATTCAAAGAGATGTAACTGCGGAGATGAGAGGAATTTTGGTGGATTGATTGGTGGAAGTTGCACAGGAAGAAGCACTCCCGACGAGTTTGACCCTGCCCCCCCC
>JASCZI010271943.1:110722-128689 GCA_036250425.1 Stylosanthes scabra
CCTCGATTACCTCTTCAAACGTGTCGGCCACCCTGAAACCCAAGGTTGTGTGCTGCCATGTTTCATATACGTACCTCCAATAATCTTTTGACCTCCACGACATTGTCTTTTTCACGCCTTCTCGTAGGTCCCACAGCGCGCATCCTCTCCGGCGCACTCCTCCGTTAATGGCTGTTGTCAATTCCCATCATGCTTATCAACGAAGAAGAGTGAAACGGCGTTGTAACACTGTGTTTTCATATCTAAATAAATATTATTATTAGCATTTTAAGATCTAAATAATTAATACTAACAAATGAGGGTATTTTGGTAATAAAAATGTCAAAGGATGGTTTTTAAATCAAAATAAAAGTGTTGGGACCATTTTAAAGCGAAAAAAAGGTTGGGGACAAAATTGATTTTGGGGGTAAACCTTGGGGACCAAAACAATAGTTAGACCTAAATTATATATACATATATATGGGGCGGGGTAGAGCAAGTAATGGGGCGGGGCAATCAGTACCTATACCCGTCACATACTCACTCAAGTGCTCCAAAAACTCGATGCGTTTAGGTCGGGGCAGGTCGGATTGGGACAAGGAAGGTCAGGTCAAATTGTCATCCTTATAAATATAATTAGAAAAATAGAAACTCTAGGAAAACAACACAGATTCAACCAACAATTAACCAATGTCATCTATCCTTTTCCCCTTCCATCTCTCTGCACCCATGCTGGAACCGTGCCCTTTTTTTCTCTTTCAGAGCTGTTATCACTAATTTAACCCCACATTCCCTCTCTTCCTGAAATGCCATTATCCCATATTGCTCTTGGCGATGTCTCACCTGCGACCACCGCCACCATGTCACCGCCATCGACCTCACCTCCTTCGGCCTCTCTAGTACGTTCTCCCTGATGTCTCTCACATCCCCTTCCTCTCCAACCTCTCCCTCGCTAACAACAACTTCTCCAGCCCCATCCCCTCATTCTCTCTTACTCTTCTCCGTACTTCAATTCCCTAACCTCTCCAGCAATGATTTCAACGACACCTTCCCCGACGACCTCTCACGCCTTAGCAACCTTCAAGTTCTCGACATCTACAACAACAACCTCACTGGATAGATTCCTCTCACCGTCACTGACGCGCCCGCTCGGGGCAGGGACTTCCGTTTGTTGTAGTTCTGAAAGTCCCTTATCCCTTGCGGACGGCGTCTGGAACGTTTTAAAAAGGTGTCACAGGTGCAACCAAAATATCGAGTAGGACTCGGGTCGTTCTGCTCAGGAAGCGAAAGGAAAAGTCTGTTTTTGATTGGGGTTCGTTGCAGTTGAGATTGATTGAAAGTAGTTCGCAGGTTGAAAGCAGTTGAAAGCAGTAAATAAGCAGTTAAAAGGCAGTAAATAAGCTGATAATAAAAGGAGTGTCCCGGCCATGAGTTGAAATACGGTGCATCACTGTTATTGCTGCTGTGTCCCAGATCGATTAGACACCCCCTAAAAGGAACCTCCGCTATATCCGATACCAACTAGCTGTGTGGCAAACGAACCCACAGTTCTGGGTTTAACTCACATTTGGAGCAGGTGTTGCTTGGAGTTCGTGTCTCAGCTCCCGGCTCCCAAGAGTAACCCGCTGTCACCGGTACAATCTTGCTGTCACGAGGACCTCTTGCGCGTTAGCGAAATATGGAGCCTCTGATCTATGCCCAGAGCTGACAAACTCTATAGGATCCCCGCTGTCACCAGGTCAGACCTGCTGTCACCAGGTTCCCAAGCACTTGTGCCATGCTGCCGTGGTGAACCTCGTACGGTCAAGGAACTGCCACTATACTAGCAGGGGTGTAGGGTGTATAGCTTTACAGGATTGATCCGTCCCTCTAACATGATCTTTATGGGGACTTGCAGCTCCGGTCATTTGCACATTTCACCTTACAGCCGAGACACTATAGGACTCTACTCACTAATTGCGAAAATTATAAAAGCGGGAAAATAAATTGGCAGCATAACAGTATGTAAAATAGCGGTTTGCAAGAAATAAAACAGACAAAATAATGGTAAAGTAAATTGATTATAACTGGAGTTTGACAGAGTAACAAAACAAATAAAAAGTCTGGCTAGTGAATGGACAATAAACCTAAAATGGAACCTTAAAAACTAAGCTAAATGTGGAAATGGGCTTCCTTGAAATGGTGGAAGGCTCCTCTATTTATAGGTGCTGGAATTGACCTATGCGTACGCATGGAGGCTTCATATGCGTAGGCATAGGTGCCGAGATTAGCAATTGGGCGTGCCGCCCACGCTCAGATGCGTACGCATAGGCTCCAGCAATGGCCTTCTAGGTTTTGTTGCGATCTTTTCGTTCCTTTCGCTCTCTCCGGCCACTTCCGCTCCGAACTTCGCCTGTTATATCCTGAAACACTTAAGCACACACATCAAGGCATCGTGCGGAACGGGAAACAGTTCAAAACACAGTAAATATTGGCCGAAATAGCAGATATTACGATTACAGCCCTAAGGAACTACTAAATGCAATTTAACCTATTTTGCTAGTGTTTAAGCGATGAAGAGGTGACAATTAGTCAATTTAAGCAATAAAATAAATCGTCGAAACGGGTTTCATCTGTCACCCAGATGCAAAGCCTGCTACATTTGCGAGTAAGAAACCTGACATCGTCTTCAGTACCTCGTTGTTTTCGGCAACAAGCTTACCGGCTGATGCAGCTCGGGAGAGGCATGTCGTTGAAGACCCTCCTTCGCGTTATCAGAGTTTAAAAAGGACTCACAGAGGTGCAACCAAGTTTGAAAATACCAATTACGGGACTCCGGTCGTTCTCCCTAGGAAGTAGAAACAGAGATTTATTTTTTTTAGTTGGAAAAGATCGGGGTTGGTTGCAGTTGATTGTTTGAGAACACAAGAAAGCAAGATTAAAACACCAATGAATAAAAGAGTGCCCGGCCATGGATTGAAATACTGTGTGTCCCTATGATCACCATCGATCCAATATTGGATGGACTGTCACCTAAAGGAAACGAACCACCACAGGGTGGCGGAGTTAACCTCTATCTGAAGATCTTAGGCATACACAACAGCGGGGGACCTAGGTCTTACAACAGAACTCGAGTAAATCACGCGTCACCAGGAAGAACTCACCAATGTAAACAGAACTCGAGTAAATCCTGCTGTCACCGGGAAGAACACTAATAATGCATTTGTGCATTGCGCTGAGTTTGTATCGTTAAGATCCTCATGCTGTTGGCAGGGGCTTAGCGTTAACGGCATCGAAATTAACTCTGTTTCTCCCATCCGTTGCCCTTAGGGATCAACTACTAAGGTCATTCGCACATTTCAACCCATAGCTGAAACACTATGGTCACTACTCACTACGTGTGGAAATCATAACGGCAGAAAATAAACAGGCAGCATAACGGTAAGACATGATTATAAAATTGCAAAAATTAAATGGACAGAGTAATGGCAGTAAAAAGATTGAAATTAAGATTGAAATCCGGCAGAGTAACAGTAAATAAAATAGAAAAAATAAAAAACGATAAATGTTTGGCTAAGTAAAAGGGACAATAAACCTAAAATGGAACCCTAAAACTAAACTAGAAGGGGAATGTGGGCTCCTTTGAAAATTGTGAAGGCTCCTCTATTTATAGATGCTGAAAGCCACTGATGCGTGCGCATAGAGGCTTCTGGTGCGTACGCATTGGTGCCGAAACTAGCTTTTGGGCGTGCCGCCCAAGGCCATGGTGCGTACACACTGGCTCTCTGGTGCGTACACATAGGGTTTAGCAATGGCCTTCTAGGTTTTGTTGTGATCTTCTCGTTCCTTTCGCCCTTTTCAGCCACTTCCGCTCCGCACTTCGCTTGTTAAATCCTGAAATACTTGAACGCACACATCAAGGCATCGTGCGGAATGGAAAACGGTTCAAAACACAGTAAATATTGGCTAAAATAACAGATAATTACATTTACAACCCTAAGGAACGATTAAACACAAACAAGCCTATTTCGCTAGTATTTAAGTGGTGAGAGGTCGATAATTAGTCAATTTATGATATGAAATAACTCGTCGTAACATACCATGCAATTGCATTAACACATTCAATACAACACGAGGGACAGTAATAAATATCTGCGACATGAAAAATAGGTGTACCACAAAGGCAGGACAAGAAGAACCATTTTTTAGTCCTTGCAACAGACACAATGCTTCCAAAGAAGAAAGATATATCAATCTTGCAAAGAAGGGGAAAAAATCCAATTAACAATCGTCACTGGGACAGAATAGGGGAAAATGCAATGGAAGAAATCATATACACGATGTAGGAAACACAAATTATACATTTTTGGATGCGGCAGAAAGGACCTTCACTGAGATAACATGGTCAAGTAGATACTTAATAGCATCTAACTGTATAGGAATACAGGCAGACACTTGCATATGGTACATAGTCTGGGAAGATTGGGGTGAAAACAAGACTAGTGATGATATCCTAATAGAAATACATGCAAGGAAATGTGTTCATTATAATGAACTTGAATGGATCTCAAATGACAAATATGAGATAAACTAGGAGAATACTGAACCTAGTCAGCAACTGTTTCTACACGGTAGCCTGAATTTTGGTTGACTGTACATGAGTGTACAATAAAGTTAAAACATAATTTCATCAACCAACAATAAAGGGAAAGAAAAAGAGATAGGAAGATCATTGTTCTGAAAACCGAAGCAATCACAACCGAGGAAGATGGCAAGTATTAAGAAGGATAATTGAAAACACGAGGCAACTTAAATCAAAAGCAGTAACTCACATCCTCATCAAGCAAAATGAGCTCCATTGAGTTAGGAACATCATGATTTCAAAAAAAAAAGGAACAATCCACAACCTCAAAACCCTGACTTTAAGTCTCCATGCCTCTCTAGGTGGATGGATTTTTGCCATAGCATCAAATGGATGAGGCATCGTGAGGGAAAAAGAAGAGGACAAACAAAGGCTAAGGTAAGAAAAGCAAGTATCACATCACAAGAACAAGAAAATGGATTTGTTGAAGCTTTAAAGTATAAGAAGAAATGATTCGATTGGTGCAGGAAACAATGGATTCAATGACATCCTTTTATAGGGAATGAATTATGGGATAACAAGATTCAAATTTCAAAAAACAGGTTCAAATGGAGGGAAAAGAAAAGAGTTGGTTGCATGAAGAAACCATCCACATGAACAACGAGATACAATAACAAAGGAATACAACACTACGTAGGCTCATGTGATGACAATGCTTTGCATTCATACAAAAAACGATACAACTTTTTGCTAAGTAAGAAAAACAAAGATATATCTACATCTATTCCAAACTATGAAGCAGACATACAAAGAATAGATATGACTGACTTTGCTTAGCTTTTTTATAATCTACAATGGATATAGATGTCAACGATGAAGTCTACTCTAATCTCATTAGATGTGGTTTCGTTGAAAATCAAGCAACACATCCCATGAAATCTGGACAATCAGGCTAGCACACACCAAGTTTGTAGCACCCACATCCAGATGAGAGACGTGGGCGACAATGAGAAGAATTTTAAAAATTGATATAAGGAATAAAAGACAGAAAAAAATGGAGCAAACATATACACGTTCCAAAGCTGAAACTAACACATCAAGACACTCCAGAAAGGGATGAACAAAGTAAATAAAAAAACAAGTGTAAAACACTGACATTAATCCAATCACAAAATTCAGCTGCACAAGTTGGGAGGTTAAATGAGCTAGAAAGTGTGGACTAAAACAGTTACATGATTGGAATAAGAATTTTCCACATCATGATATAACAAAATGGAAGTATTTGGACAATGTGATAATGATTATCACACTATCCTAAGCTCTCCCTGACTATATGACAACACAACTATATTTAATCCATAATTATATAAATAATAACCGGATACATTTAAACATGAACAACCAAAATATTTTCATCGTTAACTGAATGCCCGACTAAATTGTTCAAGTGAAATTTTGTTATAGGTAAACTTAAAAAAGGTTAGAAAAGAAGACAGAATATAAGATAACTATTTTGGAAACAATATTTTGTAATACCGATTTTGAAATTCAAAAAACTATGAAAACAAGAAGGATTAAAGAGAAAAAAAAGTTAAAGTGTGATAATGATGTTTTCATAAAGTAAACAACATGAGATTAAAGAACACAACATACGCATAAAATTAGTTAATTAATTTACAGAACAAGGGGAAAAAGGTCCATATGGGGGTGGTAAATTATTAGAACATGTCCCTTTAACTGATCCCTATGAAGACCCTCTATAAAACTATGACAACACATAATAAGAATGAAAACAATGTTTTAATGTTCTTACCAACAAGAAGAAATCATAACCAAGCTATTTTGTGCAGGAACTACCAGAGGCAGATAATTTCCTTTTAAAGAGATCCTTAGCATTTGATTCAACAATGAAGTAAAAGTTGTTGAAAAATGACAGCTATATACAATAGCTCAAGGAGTAAATAAAATATGAGACCTAATATGTAATATATTTCAATGTCTACATGGCTACATGACTCAATCTTTTTGATTTGTCAATTAATTGAATAATCTATATTCATTAAAAGAGTAAAACAGCAACCCTTGCACAATACAATGGACAACACAAAACAAATAGACTCGTACGATTGTGGAAAAAGCAAACCAAGGGATCGGTCAAATACTTAGGCGGACAAATAGATCTTCCAAGGCCAGAATGAAGTCTAGAAACCAATGATTTGAATAGTTCTTGTTAGACGCCGAAGAGCTATACATGTGATGGGTGCCAAACTTCAAAAAATCATTCAACACTATGAGGGCCATGTAAACCCCGATTTTCTGTTTTTCTGTTTCCGACGGAAACGTTTAGATTGACGATGCTTTGATGATTTTTGTGATTATGATGTGTCTAGGGGACACGATTACCCTAAATATGTATGATATGTGATGAAGTTTGTTTGAAATCTCTGTTTTGATTATTGTCTGTTTCTTACAACAAACCGCTTATTAGCGGCGGTTTAACCGAGTTATTGGTAAGCGACGAAAACGGAATACTCCAAGATGAGTATCCCTGTTGGGAATGTTTTATTTCCCTAAATTAGTCTTTTAATGATATGTTTTGACTAGTATGATTAGTTTGAACGAGTTCCGCTCGTTTTAGGTGATGTGCGTTTTGCGGCGAAACCGACCGTTTTATAATTTTGGTAACATGACGATTACGACGATTGAGATGAGATTATGAGAACCTAGAAGTACAGTAATAAAACCTAGTTCCCCTTCCGAGTTTTAAAATTTAGAACGACAAGATTACTCTAAAAATTCAAAATGGTTATTTTACCATTTTTCCTTGTTGTGTTCTCTCTTATCCTTCTATCTTTGTTTACTTTTCTTACCCCTTCCACCAATCTTGTTCCTCATTGGTGGCATGAAACCTTTCAACACAAAAGCCATTTCTCTCTCCTTCACTTCACTCTCTTTATCATATAATCAATTCCTTTATTCATTTCTTTTATGAAACCACATACAATATAACACTCTTACTCTTATTTATTAATACCAAAAACCACAAAAATAGATACATTCTCTCACTTCTCTTATCATTTAGTCGTAGCTTCCTCCATCCCCTCATTCTTTATTTTATTTTATTCATTTTACTCATAACACCAAAAAGCAAACTAACAACATAAACCACTTGTCATTTTTCTTATTCTCACCAAAAACCACTAACCAAAACAACTCTCCCACACTCCCACACACTACCACCGAAACCCCTCTCTCTCTCTTACCCTCATTCATCTTCACATCACATCATTCATCCACTAACACAAAATAACACTCTCTCTCTCTTCCAAACAAAAGATCAAATACCCTATTTTTATAAGTTTGGCCAATAACACCTTGAATGTTCTTATGAACTTCAAGAACCCTAAACACCAAAAACCACCAATAATCCATCACAACCACCACCATTATCACCACCAAGACCTCCTCTTCATCATTATCACTTCCATTTCATAATCAACAACTATCTTATCCTCTTTTCCAACTCAACACTAAATCATCATGACCACCACCAACATCATTTCGGTTTTCATCATTATCAACATCTACTTCAAGCTTCATCTTCAACAAATCAAGCTCTTGTTCTCCTCCCTTCCACCGAAGCAACATTCATTTTCTTCTTGTTCTTTTTCTTGAATTTCCATAAGGCTAATGTAAGACTAAGCCCTTTCATGTAGTCTTTCTTTTGATCCAAACACAAATACTCATTTTGTCTCATTTTCATTTTGTAGCCTTCTTTTGGAAAACCTAAGAGATTATCTTTGATCTCTAAGAAAAACCATGTTTTTGAAGGTAAAAGTCCTCCTTTCCTTCATTTCTCTATTCGGCCAAACATGCATGTGAAATGCATGGTTTTAATCCTTGTTTTGTTTTGTTATTTTTGTTTATAAAGTGAACCTTGAAGAGCCCTAGTCAAAAACCGTGGTGACCAAGAGAGTTTTTGGTGTATCTTGTCATATTTCAAAATGATCTTCAAGAGGTAAGGGGGTTAGGGTTTACTAGAAGAGATTTTAAGTATGAATATGAGATTAAAATTTTGCAAAGTTGGTAAACTCTTACTAAAATGGAATTTTCATGAATAACGTGGAAGTCTTGATGTTTGCATGTTATGTATGATGGATGTTTTATGATAATGAGTGATGATTTGATGATGATATTTGTTGATATGTATGAATATGAATTTTGCTATGTATGCAAACTTATGGTCGAACCGGCCTTGTTGAACATAAATGAAATATGTTGATTTGGTGATCAAATGAAAGATGAGAATGTTATGAATGTGGATTTTGATGAGGCCTAAGATATTACCTAGATTTGGGAGAGATTTAAAGCATAAAGAAGTTTTTATGAAAGATTTCAAGGTATTAAAGTATTTTGGAGTTTGAAGTTAGTAAAAATTAAAGGTTTTACCATACAAGGGCATTTCGGTCATTTTGAGGATTTTATGAATGATATATGTTTGAAAAGTTTTATATGATAAAAACTAAGGGTATGTTAAAGTAGAAGTTGAGGAAAATAAGTTTTAAAAGTGATGAAAGTGATTTTGTTATCTTATAAGCAAAAGGGCAAAATACTCTTTTAACATTTATGTTTTCGAAAACTGCTTTTATGGTGGTAATATGAATATGTTAAGAGCCCAATCTATTTTGGTGGATGAAAATACTAAATGATGAATTTATTTTAATTTAACACTTAAAAATGGACGATTTTGGAAAAGTACCTATAAGAATAAGGGGTAAAATGGTCATTTATATTGTGACTTCTTTAAAAATATTTTTACAGTAGTTAGATATATGTATTAGGGTTCAAACAAAATTGGTTTGGATTAAGAATGTTTTAAAATGAATTAAATATGATTATTTTCGTATCCGGGGGTATTTTCGAAAACAAAAGATTAAGGAGAAGGGCAAAATGGTAATTTTATAATTTTTTTAAAAAAACTGTTTCTACTGGAGGTAGATACATGTGTTAGGATTACAATGAAACTGATTTGAGTTGAAAATTTTTTGAAACGAAAAAAATATGCGTATTTTGGTGAAGGAGGTTAATTAGGCTTTAAAATAAAAATGTAGGGGGTAGAAGTGTAATTTCAAGGAATATATTTTGAGATCTGTTTTATAATCATAATATTTACGTATTAGAAACTCGGTGAAACTAAAGTGGGTCTTTATCTTTAAAAGTTCTATTTTATATGATTAAGATTGGGACATAGTTATAAAATGTAAAATGAGCCAAGAGTTAACAAGTATTTTCATATAATTGCTAAGTAAATAAGTATTAAGGTATGTATCATGAAACGAGTCTTATGAAATGGTTTTCTAAATTCCCTATGTTGTTTTGAAGCTTTTTGCACAAATATGTAAGAGAAGAATGTAAGACTCTCAAATCTAGGTTGACATATGTAAGATAGTCAAACCGATTTGATCTGATTAACCAGTATCGGACGGTGTAATCGGACCGGGTCCCTTACTTAGGAACATGATCGGTCCAAAGTCGTACTTGTTCCCTTGTAATGGATTGATCGAGTATTGGGCGAGCTACGGATTACCGGTCTCGACTCTACTTAGATCAGTTGGTTGACTAAGGCTGAGTGGTCCGTGTTTACGTTGACCTTCAGTGAAGTTTTGTTAAATGGCCAACGATTCTATGAATCGGATATGAAGAGTTGAGGACGAAAGAAATAAGAGAAGGAGAAAGGTTGGACATTATGAATTTATTATCATAGAGCCTGGTAAGGATGGTGGTTTTGTCCTGCTTACTCAGAGCTTCTGATCCCTTCGTACGAGGATGTTAGTGTTGTCCCGCTCACATTAAGGAAGGTGCGGACCGATATGGCATTGCCATGAAGCACATCCCCCATGGAGGTATAAGGTGCCACTGTTTGGATTGGTAGCTCCCCTTCTTACGATAAGGAATCATCCGTGACTCACGAGCGATGCAACCTCTTCTACGATAGCTTCGGCTAAGGTGACGAAATCCTCACCATCTATGACGATCCGTGTGGAGGCAACGCAAAAAGTATAAAAAAGGGCGGTGCGGATTGCTTCGGGGTTGCCGTGACATTCGTCGTGAGGATCCATGCTTGGCTAGTTCCAAGTAGTCATCGGGTACGGGAATCAACCAACGCGTGAGCTCACGTCCTGCACTAGGAAATTTAGGCATACATCATAATTTGTGTGTTGCATAATTGCTTGTGTTTGTTAGTTTCCACTAGGTTGATTACCAGATTGTTTTCTTTTATTTCCTTGTGTGTTTTATTATATTTTATTTTCTTTTGTCCTAAGTGGTATATGTGGAAAGTTAAAAACTTGATCCCTACTTGACGTAAACCCTAGGATAGAGTAGTTGACCACCAGGAATCGACTGAGAACGTTAGGTTTTCGCCCCCATTTTCTTTCTTTTACCCACACGTAGATGGAAGACGGAAAAGTGATCAATCATAGGACGTAATATTGGAAGAGTCACGAAGAAGGAGATTCTTTGGGCTTCAATGCCGAGTTAGAAACTACTATGGCGTGACGCAACCATCTGACTTGGTCGGTGCTTAGAAGGAGAGGAGAAAGGACGAAAGAGGGTAGCTTAAGCGGCAAGGTGACACGCTAAGGGAAAGAGAAGAGAAAAGAAGAAGACTTGGAGGACAATTCAAGAGGAGATTTAGAAGATAGTTCTAGGTTCCGATGTATGGCCATCTCCCCTTCTTTGAGGTTGAGTCATTAGTGTGCCTCGCATGTGTTAGAAGACAAGAGGCTTAGGTTGATGCTGTCTTTTCTTTTGTTTTGACTAGTTACCGTGTCCTGGTTTATGAGACCTTTGTGTGGTCGAACCGAGTTTTATTTTTAGATGCTCTTGTATTTTGGAGAAGCAGAGGGATGTAATAGCGATATTACAATTTTATATATTTTAAAATTTTATGACATCACCCCTTGACTTCGATCTTCTAGTAGTAAAAGAAGAGTATTAGTCATAAGTTATGGATGTATGACGATTACGTTATGAATCGACAGGCTTATATGTAAATAATTAGATAAATAAGTAGTATTAGGTTAGGAATAATGTGGCATCCCAATTGCATGTTGTGTCGCGACGCGCCGAAAAGCGGGATGTTACAGGCCACACCTAAAATTAGGGTTCATTCACGAACTTGCTCTGCCACGTACTTACACACATGGTAGGAGAACATCACCCATGAAATCCGGGACAACCGGTAAACGACGCAGTAAACCAGCATATCGCAAAGGGAATATAATGGAGAAGGCGAAGACATATCAATTTTCAGGGAGAAACTATTCCTCTTTCATCCTTTATTATTGTTTAATTTATTTTTTAAAGAGTTAAATCTGGACGGCTGAAATTTCCCAAGTTTGTAATGAAATGCTTAGATATTTACCCAATATGTTAATTTAAATATTTAAAACCTTTTTTATGCGTTTATTCATTTTTTGGGGTAAAAACCTCTTTTTGCATTTGATTAGGCCAAATTATATAACCAATTCCGCAGGTATAGGTAAGGGAACTAACTATATTTACGTGGACTATTTTAGCCTTTAAGTAGGCTATACTATAAAAATTGTTATGGACTGGCCCAATAAGGCCCAATCCAGTAGTCAATAGCCAATTTATTTGGCCCATAGGATCAAAGATCAGACTAAAAAGGAAAGATTCGATAGGATCATGAAGAAATTTTATCCGAATCTTAACCACCCGCAACTATATAAGCTAGGGGAAACACCCCCTAATATACGCATTCTCTAAACCCTAACCTCCCATATTAGCCCTAGAATCTCATAATCCTAATTCTGGGATTCTAGTGCTTTCTCTCATCATATCAACCACCTTCTTCGGATTCAGCCCTCGGACTCTTCCGAGTGCTTCCCTCGGAAGGAACATTCTCTCTCTCATTCTCATCGTTTATTCTCTCTCACAACCAAGATCCATTGGATCGTTGTTTGGTACGTCTGTGCTTAACATTGGCGCTGTCTGTGGGGAATAGACTTTAGAATCGAGTCGGGAGACGAAAGTTGAACCTCCGAGTCAAAGATGGTGGATGCTTAGCACAACAACGAGGGTGCTGACAAGAACATACCTCTGTATACCCCAGAGAAGGGGATGATCCCTCCAAATCAGAACATCCAACAGATGGAAGCTGCCCTGAAAGAACTCCTCGAGAGACAGACTCGAGAGGCAGAGATCGCCTCCGAGGCGATGAAAAGGGCGGAAGCCATGGCCGCCAGACAGCAAGCCTTGTTGGAAGAAACAGAAAAACGCGACCAAGAGCTGAAGCAGAAACTCTATAATCGGCTCTCTTTCATTGACGAGGAGGAAGGGGTGGGTGACTCACACTCCCGTACGTGGAAGCCATCGACTGCGTTCGGAAACCCGCCCGTGAAAGAAAACAATAAACACCCCTTCTCCCTCGCAATCCTCTTGGAAGAGCTCCCCAAGAAGTTCAAGTACCCGGTGGATATGGAGCCGTACGACGGAACTAGTGATTCGAAACATCACCTAGATGTTTTCGACAATAGGATGGTACTCCTAAATGCTTCAGACGCAGTAAAGTGCAAAGCCTTCACCGTAACCCTCAAAAAGGACGTGCTGACATGGTTCAACTCTTTATCGCCCGGAAGCATTAAAAGCTTCTCCGAGCTGTCTGAAAGTTTCCTGAAAAACTTCACCACTCGGAGAAAGCTCCCTAAGACCTGTCTGAATCTCTACTCAGTTGTGCAGAAGCAGGAAGAGTCTCTCCGGAACTACCTAGACCGCTTCAATGCTGAATGCACCCAGATTGAGGGACTGCAATGTCAAGCAACCCACATGGCATTGGTTAAAGGCCTCCAAGAGGATACCCCATTCCTCTAAAGCCTTACCAAAAGGCCACCCAAAACAATGGAGGAGATCCAAGATAGACCTGACGAATACCTGCAACAGGAAGAAGGACAAACAGCTGTCAAAACTGACCGGGACAAGCGGGAAACTAATCGGAAGGATCTACTGCGAGAAGACCGCAGTAGACGGGAACAGCGCTCCGGCAGATCCTACTACAATCCACTGAATGTCTCACTGACAACCTTCCTTCATGAAGTGTCCCAAGTGGAAAGAATCCCTGCACCACGGGCAATCAAGAACAGTCACAGAGGCGACCGGAATGCATACTGCAAGTATCATAAGCAAAACGAACATGACACGGAAGATTTCCGTGATCTCCTCGAATTTGTCAAGAAGGGTTTGAAGAAGGGAAAGTTCCGTGAGTACACCGGAAGAAGCAGCGATCGAAAAGATGACAGAAGGACAAGGCAAAGGGTAGACAGCCTGGAAAAGTCCACTGAAGGAAAGGATGAGCCCAGAGACGGCGTGGCTAGAAGAGAGATTAAAATGATCTCAGGGGGGCTTCCGGATGAAGGAAACCCACCATCCCGGAAAGCGGCCAAAAGGAGCAAGCACTCATGCCTCGCCGTGGAAGTCATGCCTAGGACATTGCATGATAAACCACCTCCAGAAATCACATTCTCCTCGGAAGAGATCGGAAGAACAACCGACACTCTGAATCCTCCCTTAGTGATTTTCATGGATGTCATTGACGCAACAATCCAACAAGTCTTCATAGACCAAGGAAGTTTTGCAGACATCCTCTTCCGACGCTGCTTTGATGCACTCAGACTCACTAATAAAGACCTGGAAAGTCATTCCAACGAGTTAGTCGGTTTCTCTGGTGAAAGGGTAACCCCAGATGGCTTCGTGACATTATGGGCCACTGTTGGGGACCCACCAAACAGGCGAAGCACAAAAGTAAGATGGCTGGTCGTCAACCACAACTCCGCCTACAATGCGATTATGGGAAGACCGACTCTCAACCGAGTAGGAGCAGTTGTAGCAACCTACATCTTGACAATGAAGTTCATAACAGACGGAGGAAAAGTAGGTGTACTTCGCGGAGACAAACAAGAAGCAGCGAAGTGTCATAACGCCACCTTACACATCTCCAAAGAGCAACTTCCGAAGCTAGAGAAGCCGGATGGAGCCAAAGGATGCCTCTTAGTAGATCTTGAACTACCAGAAAGGAAGATCCATGAGAGACCAAAGCCGGAAGGTGATCTCCAACAAGTCCAAATAGGGCAACATTCCAAGCAGGTGACCATGATTGCAAAAAACTTTCCAGAAGAACTGAAGGACAAGTTAACTCAATTTTTGAAGCAGAATTCCGATTTCTTTGCATGGACAGCGGCTGACATGCCTGGAATAGATCCGAACTTTTCCAGCCACAAGCTGTCCATCATACACGGTAGCAAGCTGGTAGCACAAAAGCTGCGGCGAATGAGCCTGGAAAAGGTGGCTGAATCAAAGAAGCAGGTCCAAAGCGTTCTTGAGGTAGGATTTATCCAAGAAATTAAGTACCCCACATGGCTCAGCAACGTGGTGATGGTACCAAAAAGCAATGGAAAGTGGCGAATGTGTGTCGACTACACAAGCCTGAATAAGGCGTGCCCTAAAGACCCATACCCACTCCCAAGCGTTGATGGGTTGGTAGACAAAGCTTCCGGATACAAATTCCTCTCGTTCATGGACGCTTACTCCAGATACAATCAAATTCCAATGTATCCTGGAGACGCTGAAAAGACAGCATTTATCACTCCAATCGGCAGCTTTTACTACAAAGTAATGCCATTCGGACTGAAGAATGCAGGGTCTACATACCAAAGGCTCATGAACAGGGTATTCAAAGAATTACTCGGGGGCATCTTCGAAGTATATGTGGATGACATGCTAGTCAAGGCAAAGGCGGAGGAAAAATTAATCCCCAATTTGGAGAAAGTCTTCAGCAAATTAAGGGAGCACCAAATGCGCTTGAATCCAGGAAAGTGCGCCTTTTCAGTCGAAGCTGGAAAATTCCTCGGTTTTATGTTGACCAACAGGGGAATTGAGACCAACCCAGAAAAATGCCAAGCCATTATCTTCATGAAGCAGCCGGAGTCTCTAAAAGAAGTACAAATGTTGACTAGCAGGCTAGCAGCCCTCTCCAGGTTCCTGGCATAACCGCTGGCATCAATCACCGTGGCTCAATGTCGGAAGTTTGTGTGGAAAAGCATAATCACTAGATTCGGAGTACCAAGAGTCATCACTTCCGACAATGGAACTCAGTTCGCTAACAAGAAGTTCAAAGAGATCTTGGAAGATTTCCACATCCATCAGCAATTCTCCTCGGTAGAGCACCCCCAAGCCAATGGACAAGTCGATGCCATGAATAAAATAATCCTAAACGGATTAAAGAAGAGGCTGGACAACAATAAAGGTTGCTGGGCGGAAGAGCTCGGAAGTGTCCTCTGGTCGTACAGAACAACAGAGCAATCGTCGACGGGATTAACCCCCTTCCGACTTACCTATGGCATAGAGGCCATGGTCCCTTTAGAGGTAGCTGAAGAAACCAGTCGGGTCTCAGCCTACAACTCGGAGGAGAATGAAAAAAGTAGGGAAGTCGATGTCGATCTAATCTCCAAGGTCCGAGAAGAGGCAAGAATGAGACAGCAGGCGGCAAAGGAACTCTTAGCAACCCGATACAACAAAAAAGTGAAGAGCTGAGAGCTCGAAGTAGGAGACTTGGTGCTGCGAAGGGCTGACATTGGAGGAAAGAATGCTGCCCAAGGGAAACTAGGGGCAAACTGGGAAGGCCCCTACCAAGTCGTCGAAGTGCTCGGAAAAGGAGCATACAAGCTCCGCACAGTTGAAGGGGCACAAGTGCCAAGGACTTGGCACATATCAAACTTGAAAATGTACCATATGTAAACAGAATGTAGCAGCATGTACTCTTTTTCTTCCCATCTTTAATTTTTTCCCCAAGAGGATTTTTCGGATGACGAGATTTTAATGAGGCATGTAAGCGTTCCGGCCACAATGGCCGTTATTAATAAAGAAGTATTTTACCTTTATATCTATTCCTCTTGTTCTTTATTCCTTAAGCATCATTCTCATGCATTCCTTTTAGTCTCAACAGGAGAACAAAGAGCCCAGGAGCCAAAATTAAGGCTTTAAAATTGACCCAAAGGGCAACCTATAAAGTGGTCAGAACAGACACCACGACATCACATCGGACTGATTACCCGGATGATGAGTTGCAAATACACTAAGTTATACAAACCAATAGTCGACAAACCAAAAGACATCGCGACAAGCAAACTTAACAAGGAAAAATCACAAGTCATAAAGTGCACCAAACAAAGAGAATTATTGAATGCCAACACAGAAAAACGAGCTCTAAGTACAAAACTAACCAGAAGCAAGCAATGCAACCAAAAGTAAAGCAAACAGCACCAAATTTCCTTAAGGCCACAAAAAGTGACCAAATATCCACAAAAGGGATGACACATGATATGTTCAACCCAGAAAGGAGTTATCAACAATAGCCACAAGGGGCATAACAAAAAAAAGAGAGAGAGAGAGAAGAAGCAAGAAAAGTATTCATTACAAATTTTAAGTGGGGCATTCCCCACTAACACCCGCCACACCACCCTACTCCGGCTACTGCTGCCCCATACCCTCCTCAGCGAGAGTCTCGGCCACTTCAGCGTCATCACCAAGAAGTTCCTCAGGGACATGAATCCTCCCGCCCTTCGGGTCCCTGCGGGTCTTCAAAGTGATGGCTGAAAAGTCTACACCACGACAGAGATGAGAGACTTGGTCAAGTACTATTTCCAACGTCTCCTGGCACATCTCTTTTGCCTCGGTGCCAAGACTTTTCCATTCAGTACACCAATAGTTGGCCTCATCCCTCGCCTTAGCCAACTCAGCCTGAGCAGTCTCAAGAGAAGCAGCAAGAGTCTTCGAATTACTCTCAGCGGACTCTGCCCTTTTCTGATCCTTGCTCACAGAGAGTTGAGCAGACTCCAGTTGGGCCTTCAAGACCTTGATGTCCTCATCCAACTGGGCCACTGATACGCTCCAATCTCGGCAAGTGCACCGAATCGTACAAGTAATACCACGGTGAAGTGGGTATCGTTCCCACGAGGAATAAATGACTAAACAATACTATCTATTAATTACTCTAATCATATTAAAATAAAACTTGAGAGAATGATGATGTATGTGCATGAAATTAAGAGTAAATAGTGCAGAGAATTACTTGTGATTAAATCAATGGAATGAGATGTTAAGAGCTTCGGAGATGTTTTTCCCTTGAGGGCCAATGCATACATTCGAATACCAATTCTAGGTTCTCAGTTATCAAGCACAACGAATCTAGTTTAACTAAGCCCTAATCTCTTAGTAACTTAGTTTCTATTTACCTAATCAAAAGCTAATCTCTTAGTAACTTAGTTTCTATTTACCTAATCAAAAGCTAATCTCTTAGTCAATCAATCAAATAAATAGGTGAAGATCTAAATCAGATTCTAACCCTTATG
>JASCZI010271944.1:52392-66136 GCA_036250425.1 Stylosanthes scabra
TGGATAAATTTTGCATTATAATTTAATTTTAGATATATAAATTATAAATAATAATTTTATATAATTTTTGAATAATAATAATTCCTGATATTGGATAGGATTGCGTTCATAAAGAAAGCACGGTGGTTATGTTATCTGATTATTAGAATCTTTGTGTCATGTCCCACTTTTATTGCACACTATACGTGTTAATATTAGAATCCTGCTTGAAAATCTAGGTCCTTTCATCAATAGAGTAATCTCTCTTTGATATACGGTGTATGTAGATATTTTGGGTGTTCCTTCCTACCACCTTGGATGGTCCTTTATTTCCTTTGACCTTATCTTTTTCTAAACCAATGAGTTCAAATTTTGAAAATGGTTTCTTTTCGTGTTGATAAATCAATTTATAGATTTATTATTCTGTTACACTTGTGCTCAATATTCCAAATTATCATTTTTGTTACGTAAATGACGATTTTTTTCGTTTGAACCGTTGCCGTCTTAAATGGCGACTGTAATTAGTAATATTTTGAATCTGAATACAATAATTATATTAGCAGTGCTCTTGAAAATGTGCTCGAAGCTAAAAGCTATTTGCAGAATAAAGCCGAATAAAGTTTTATTCGTATCCTCTAAAATTTTTCGGGGAAGTGTTTATGTGTTTGTTAAATTATATTATATATAATTTTTGCAGAAGAAAACTAGATTTAATAAATGCTAAGAATAAACTGAAAAAATGAGTTAAATAAAACTTTCAAATTATATTATATATACATACATCATCTATGATAGGGATGGTCTTATTAAAGAAATTATATATATGTTTGTGGTTTTTAATTTTGAAAAATTAGGATGTTTTTTTAAAGTTAATTTATGTTTTAAAGTTAAAAAATCTAATATAATTTATTTAATTAATAAATATTCATATTAATTTTAAATTTTTATTATATTGTCTATTAAGAATTATTTTAAATTTCAAAAGTACGGACTAACATTATTTTTTGTTTTGACAATTAGCTGTTTGCATGTTATTTCTTTGCATTAAAAAACAAACGCGTGTTTCATGCTTTGAATAAATTTATACAAGTTGTTTATTTAACCCTGCTAAAACCCTGGCGACGGATTGTATGATCTCCATTATTATTAATTTATTACCATTTGTGCTTCATTAAATATAAATATATTAGTATGAAGGATGCATTTCAAATTTTTTAAGGGGACCAACTTCTAACTGCATTTGATGGAAATGTACGTATGTGGGGATAAGCAGGTCACTGGTCATGGCAAGGTGACTATAGAATCACCTGTGCAATTGCAATGAATAGGATGACCCGCACATAGAGAAGAGACATAGAAATTGGAAATTGCTTACTTTAATTGCGATAGCGGTTGAGTCGGTTGCAGGTCCACATCTCGATAAGATCGTATATACCCATCACGTGTTTACCAATCTTTGTTTTTTCACATATTGACACCTAACCCCACTCCATATCCCTTTTTTTTTTTTGTGAGATAACCCACTTATCTGCCCAGTCCACATGGATCAGGATGACCCATCCAAAAAAAAAGATTATAACTAATTAATTATTTAATTATGATAATTAATTTGATTGGAACTGGGAATTACAGGAGGGCAGGATACAGCTCGGTGTACGACAAGAACCCAGATGAGCAGGCACACGCCGGTGCAGTTCCTGACGATGTGATCCATGCAACACAATCCGGCAAGTATTGGGCCCCACACCCACAGACTGGGGTATTTGGTCCTCCCGGTGGCACCGAGCAACCCACTCCTCCTGCCACCACTGATGCCAGCAACGGCTCCGTTCTGGAGGAGAAGGCCTGGTTCCGCCCCACCAGTATTGAGGACCTTGAGAAGCCTCACAATCTTCCTTAGACGCTCCATCTCTATATGCGATCCATATAGTTTTAATATTAATAGTATAAATAAATAAGGCGACAGATTATTGAAGTTGGAGTGTTGTGGTTAATTGATTACTCTGCTCTCTTTCTAGCTTGCGTGTATAGTGCTGGTTAGTCGTACAAGAGCTTGGTCTCCAGCAGCTTTTGTTATACAGTTTATATATATAGCTTGCTAGTCATGATCATGAACTATGCTATGGATGTGTTATCATCATCATCATCCTTGCTTCTGTTTTCATGCAATTTTAATAATATCATATCTATGCTTATATTGTTGCTCACTTGTTAGATCTAGATGAGAAAATCAGCTATAAAGATCCATGCACAAATAAGTGAATAATAACACGTATCTTGCTCTGGCAGTATATAGTTTTGCTTCTTGATAAGTAAGGTTTATTAAACACTGCCTCTAATTAATAATATTGGCACCATTGCACCAACCAACACGACAAATCGGTAGGACCTGGCAATAGGAAGAGGCCTCAATCTCGACCACCCGCTAGCCTTGTACTATATAGTACATACGTTATGGCGGCCTCATGTCCCTGTCGAAATGGTGCCGTAGAAGACGAAGGATACAATAGCTGAATATAGAAGAGTATAGTCAAGAAGAAGGAACCCCTGCATTCGCATTCTCATCATGAAAGTTTCTTGTTTCTTATTTTTTATGCATACAATTTTTTAAAAACCTTCGAACTCATAGTTCGTTCTTTTCACATTAGACATTTCCCCTTATATAAGGCCTATCTATTGCCTCTTACCCAGGCACATATATACCAAAGTAAAAAGAACTACCTTTATCGTTGTCAACTATGAACACATGTAACTAAACAAAGGGGGTATCATAACAGACTAACATCAAGACATTGATTGCAACAGTTTTACCCCAATCCTAATCAAACATCAATGCTTGCTTCTCTCTTGTTCTTCTTCTTCATCATCTAAATGTAATGGCCTTTGAGTATCTTCCCAATCCCCAATATCTGTTAAATGATCTTGGGCAGATTGCAGGTTCTTGTTTTCTTTGTCCATTCCCTTAATTGAGAAAATAGAGATCCACATTAGATGGAAATACAAAACTGAACTACAATTAAGACGGCAGAGAGTGGATACCTACCTGCTTAGAAACTCCTTGATGGTTATTGAAACGGCCTTTCTTTGATGAGAATTGACCTGTCACATTCCTGAATAGCTGAAACCCCTGAATATCTCCATTCCTGATGCTTGCTTCCAACTGCAACATCAATAATATGAAATATGATTACTCCTCACAAATGATCAGTTCCTTACATGTAGTGAAACACACCTGGATGTGAACGATGCAGAAGAGAATGCTAGCAATAGGAAGCCAGCTATCTTCAGGGTTGATGGATAGATTTGACCTGCCCAATCAAATATCAACATCATTCTTAGGGTTTTCAAATTTCAACTCAGGTCTTAATTAAGCAGTGAGATTGCAATTACTGGAATTAGGAAGAGATAATGGAGCAATGAACCTTAGATAAGGAGCCAAGTATACAATGGCGTAAACAGCATAACGTCGGTTGCCGGTGTCGATCAATGCGAAAATCCAACTGAGCCAATTGAAGTAAGGGATGAAGCTCATAATCCCCATCACAGCGAACCTTGCATCCGTCGTGTTCATCGCTGACTCACCTTCCTCATCGTCTTCGCGGGAGCTAGGCACAGGGAATACCAGAGAAGTCAGCATACACGCGCCTATAGCCGCCGCGAAGGGGGCATCGTCGGCGAAGACTGCCCTGCACCTCTGCAACTGCAACTGCCTCCTCCTCAGTTTCAAATTGGGCTTTGTTATGGGCCTAAGGGTAAGGCCGAGCCCAATCACAGAGGAAGCCGGAGGGTGATTAAGACGGAGAGAGACGTTAGGGGATGGAAATGAAGAAATGATAGTCATTGACACAGCTCAAGAGTTGAGAGTTGAATTGATATGATCCAGCCTTGAGTGTCCGTATTGTATTCTGTGCTGTAATACAAGTTCAGTGTACTGTACTGCAGTGTACACTGTACAGATACGTAGGAGAGAAAGGAAGTGAGAGTGAAATACTCTTCCCAAGTCCCACCCACCTACCCAAACTAAAAAACAATATTCGCAATCAAGCTGCTAACCTAAATCAAACCCAACATGACCATGATTATTAATTAATTTATTATTATTAGTTTATTACACAGTAATGATGGAGTTTAGCCGTTTAGGGAGTAAATTTGGGCCTCGTTGGACACAAGAAAAGATAACATTATTGGCCCAATAATTCACCTTTTTATTGGGCTTAAGGCCCAATTAAAACTCATGCATCTTCGGACCAAGCTACGGCTCCTGCTTCTTCTCTCCCAGTGGTTTCAGACAAGCTTCCCTCTTTTTTCGCTCGAGAGAGAAAAAAGAAGAATTTGGCAATTCATTGGAGATTTCAGGAATCGCTTCCTCGAGATTGAGACCCCACTCGGTCAAGCGTTTTAATTCCTTTTTGCCGAGGTAAGATAGCTCTGTGCATGAAACCTGATGCAATTTAGCTTCGCGAATTTTCGTTCTCTATATAAGCCTAGCTTTGGTTTTCAGTGTTCCTTGTTTTGAAGTGCTTTTCTAACGTTCAATACTTCGGTCTCAGCTGGATCCTAGCGTTTTCGTTTTCGATTCAGGTCATTTTCTTCTTTCTTTTACACATTACACATATCTGATTCAGGTTCCGTTTTATTATATGGATTCATAATGAAAATTCGGTCATGCATTGTTGCTACGTGATGCGCTGTGTTTTACTTTTTGTAAACGTAATGTTCTTAATTTTCCATTTTTTATATGCCTAATTGAATTTGGATGTAAGTTTGGTTTGTAAGGCTTCATGCTTAGGGTTCCATAAACATTGTTTGATGAAGAATTTAAAATATGATACTTGTTTGTTGTAGAAACAATATGACGAACCAGCATGGTTACGTGCCTCCTTCTTACATCCCTTTGGGGCATTCGGAGTCAGAGGTGGCGGCAGCGAATCTCACTCCAGAGAAGCACGGTGAACAACAACCAAGTAGCAATGGATCTAACCAGATGCAGACTCAGTGGTCTTCTGGAATCTGTGCCTGTTGCGATGATATGCAGAGCTGTATGCTACTACTTCCTTAACCTGTCACCCTTATTTAATGCAAGGGATTATTAAAAAGGTGCCTCTGAATTATGTTTAAGGAAATTTGATCATTGTGTCCCCTTGTTATTTACAATTCGAATCCTAATTATGATAAGGATCCTGTTATCTTTGTTTGTTGAATTCTTATAAACGCTATCAAGATTCAAAACCAACATTGTTTCAAAGTGTTTGACACAAAAGGCAGAAAATATAGGCAAAAAGAAGCAGATCACAATTGAATAAAGGGCTTGTTGGTCGAAACATCCACCTTTTCGAAGTATGATATAAATTGTGCAGTATCAAGTGTTATTTAACTTTCTCTGTGTCACAATTGGTGCAGGTTGTATAGGTTTTATTTGTCCATGCTTTCTCTTTGGGAAGAATGCCGAGTTTTTGGGTTCTGGAACGTTCGTCGGACCATGTATTACCCATTTTCTATTATGGTCTCTGGTTAATACAGCCTGCTGCTTTTTAACTGATGGATTGTGTATGGCACTACCTGGATGCTTTGTTTCATGCTATGCTTGTCACTACCGCAAGACCTTAAGGTCAAAGTATGATTTGCCGGTAATGATATTGACAGCTTATAACTGTTCAGTCTTCAAGTCTCTGATTTAAGTTTTACATTCAGAGTTGCTACATAGCTTTTCAAGTTAATGGATAAATGAAATGTTTAGATATGTTAATTGGGAGAGAGGAGAAATACCTTGGTCTCCATTTTTCACAAAAATAGCAAGTATCAAGTACTTTTAAGTGCCGGTGAATTCAACAATTAACTAAAGTTTAAGCTTGATAAACGCAAAAGGGGTGTAGCATACTTAGGACTTGGTTGAAAGACTTCCTGGTGTAGAATCAGCGGTGTATGTATGAAAATTGCTTTGGATACCTTGAAACGCTCTTGAATAGGCCTGTGCAGTCTTCACCAGAAGTATTCCCTATAACTGTTTGTTCTGTCATGTATTGTTAGTTTCTTTATAAGAATTGCTGAATCTAAAATTTCTTTGCTAAGATGCAATGCTATAATGATATTCTTTCATGTTATGAAGGAAGCACCCTGTGGGGATTTTGTTACCCATTTTTTCTGTCATTTGTGCGCCATTTGTCAAGAGTACCGCGAAATTCGCGAAAGATCTGGGGATAATGCAGCAACTGACATGAAGCTTGCCATAGTCACAGCCCCACCAATACAAACAATGCAGTCGTATTCTCAGCTGTAATGCCACTGCCCTCTGTATGATTTCAAATGTTGCAAACTCAGGATCACAGGTTCATGTCTTCTTACTATAATGCATATGGTCGGATTGCCACGGTTGTACTTTTTCAATTCTCTTAGGGAAAACTAGAAGAATAAATACCCACTTGTACATGATAATTTAGTATGTTTAGGAGCTATATATCTCACCTTCACATTTTGTTTGATCCTGCTGTTTAGCAAAGTGATACGGAAACTTTCAAATTCCAATGTGAAAACTCTCTTCATAATTACACGATTTGATGAATGCAAAAAGGTTTATTATTAACTGCATTTTGATAACAGTTAAACGAGAAAAAAGCAGAGAAAGCATGACAGTGTAAAGGACATGAATCAAAAATTCATTTTTTAGACCTTTTTGGTCCCTCTAACTTCATATTTTATCATGTCTTAGTAGTCACTACTTGAGAAGCTTATTTGATTGAAACTAATACTAGATCCTAAAAAACAAAGAAGAAGAAGAAGAAAGAAAGAAAGAGTTAAGTGACGACTTCATTCTCGAAAAATTTTCTATAAGACAAATTCACTTTTAAAGAATGGAAAGTACCAAATAAATATATGGTGTTTTCTTCCGATGGGCACGAGCAAAACAACATGGAATTCACAAGTCATAACACCCGCCAATCTACCTTTCTTATGAACAACTTAAAAAATTGGACAAATTTAAAATTAGATCAATTGATATGTCCAACAAAATCAAACATGAAGGATTCATTGACTATACGCGAACTTTTTTGGAGACTAATGTTGCTCTGTCTTCTAAAAAATTTTGTAATAATGTTTGGAGAATTAAATACATTTTGATTTCTGAGATTAACAAGTGGCACCAAATTGATTTCTGACTTTCTAATTGCATTTATATATTCTCCGATATTTAAGTGTTGACCTATGCTCTTTGTGTTAATCAACTAAACATAGGAAAGGATAGGAGGAGGCAGTTGGTGCTGAATCCCGCCAAGCAAAA
This sequence comes from Stylosanthes scabra, assembly GCA_036250425.1. NCBI lineage: Eukaryota > Viridiplantae > Streptophyta > Magnoliopsida > Fabales > Fabaceae > Stylosanthes > Stylosanthes scabra. The sequence goes on from JASCZI010271944.1 coordinate 59,648, forward strand.
TATCATCCACTTCCTTATCGGTTCTACAAACAAACTCCCAAACCGCTTCTCGCCTCTCACTGCTGCAAAACCTTTCCCCCTAAAAAATAAAATCATAAGCTCTCTCTTATTCTCATCTCTCTTTCTTTCTTTCTCCAACACATACACTTCGCCGCCTCCAAAGGCAAAGCAAGCAATTCTCTTTTCTTCCTGTAGCATCCACCAAACGTTGTTCGTGCCGGAACATGTCTGTGTCGGGCTCCGCACTGCTCAGCATTACACCCATAACCTCCTCATCCTCACTTCACCCAAGAGACTCAAAAAAGTCTTCATCTTTTTCCAACCTTCCTTCAAGGCACACACCCACTCTTCCTTCCCCAGCTTCAACTTCTTCTTCATCATCATCTTCTGCTTCTACTACCATTGATAATGATACCGATTTCTCTTCAGAATCCAATCCTTGCAACAACAGTGACTGTGTCACTGTTAAGAGTGCCAAGTTTACATATAGCAGAGCATCACCTTCAATTAGATGGCCCCACTTGAAGCTCTCAGAAATTTACCCTTCTGCACAGACCCAGTTTCCCGTTTCTTCTCCTATGGAAGAAAGTCACGTTTTTTCTGCAGATTCCGAAGCCAAAGAGGGACCCCAGAAAAAACCAGATTCTGGTGAGCCTTTGGGTGGGAGCGATGAAGCGCAACAAAAATTGGGGAGGCCTAGCAGGAATAGGGTGAAAAAGATGAACAAAGTGGCACTGATCAGAGCCAAGGATTGGAGGGAGAGAGTGAAATACTTGACTGATAGAATTCTTGCATTGAAGCCTGAGGAGTTTGTGGCTGATGTGTTGGATGATCGAAAAGTTCAGATGACACCCACAGATTTTTGCTTTGTGGTCAAATGGGTAGGCCAAGCAAACTGGCAAAGAGCTCTTGAGGTCTATGAGTGGTTGAATTTGAAGCACTGGTATTCGCCGAATGCAAGGATGCTTGCAACTATCTTGGCTGTGCTGGGAAAGGCTAATCAAGAAGAGCTGGCAGTTGAAATCTTCACTCGTTCTGAGGCGTTCATGGAGGATACAGTCCAAGTGTACAATGCCATGATGGGTGTTTATGCCCGGAATGGTAAGTTCAACAAGGTAAAGGAACTGCTCAATTTGATTCGCGAAAGAGGGTGCGAACCGGACCTGGTGAGTTTGAATACTATGATAAATGCTAGGATGAAGTCTGGTGCAATGGTGCCTAATTTAGCTTTTCAGCTTTTAGAGGAAGTTAGGAGGTCTGGTGTTAGACCAGACATTATAACTTATAATACTCTTATTAGTGCTTGTTCTAGGGAGTCAAATTTAGAGGAGGCGATTATGATTTTTAAGGATATGGAGAAAAACCGTTGTCAACCTGATCTGTGGACTTATAATGCTATGATTTCGGTGTATGGTAGATGTGGGTTTGCTAGGAAAGCTGAGCAACTATTTAAAGAATTGGAATCTAAAGGGTTTTTCCCTGATGCAGTGACTTATAATTCTCTGTTGTATGCTTTTTCAAAGGAAGGGAATATTGAAAAGGTAAGGGATATTTGTGAGGAAATGGTAAAAGTGGGGTTTGGGAGGGATGAGATGACATACAACACTATCATAGACATGTATGGAAAGCAAGGGAAGCATGATCAGGCGCTACAGCTTTACAGTGACATGAAATCCTCTGGCAAGAGTCCTGATGCAGTTACTTACACTGTTTTGATTGATTCACTTGGAAAAGCAAATAAAATCGAGGAAGCTGCAAATGTAATGTCAGAGATGTTGGATGCAGGAGTTAAGCCCACTCTTCACACATATAGTGCTTTAATTTGTGGTTATGCAAAGGCCGGAAAGAAAGTAGAGGCTGAAGCTACATTTGATTGCATGCGTCGGTCAGGAATCAAAGCTGATTGTCTAGCATACTCAGTTATGTTGGATGTCTTTCTGAGATTCAATGAGGTTAAAAAGGCTATGACGCTGTATCAGGAAATGATTCGTGAAGGCTTTACACCAGATTATGGCCTCTATGAGGTCATGCTAAAAGTGCTTGTGAGAGAAAACATGTGGGATGTTGTTGATAGAGTAATTAGAGATATGGAAGAAATCAGCGGCATTAATCCACAAGTTATTTCCCGGGTTCTTGTTAATGCAGGGTGTTATGATCATGCTGCTAAAATGTTGAAAGTTTCTATCAGCAATGGCTATGAATTGGATAACGAGAATTTTTTGTCTATTTTAGGTTCATATAGCTCATCTGCTAGATATTCAGAGGCATGTGAACTTCTTGAATTCTTGAGAGGTCATTCTCCAAATAATACTGAAATTATCACTGAAGCACTCATCATTATACTCTGCAAGGCTAAAAAGCTTGATGCAGCCTTGGAGGAGTACAGAAGTAAAGGAGAAATTGGTTTATTCAGAAGCTGTACAATGTATGAATCTCTGATTCAGGAATGCATACAGAATGAACTCTTCGATGTAGCTTCTCAGATTTTCTGTGACATGAGGTTCTGCGGTGTTGTACCATCTGAATCTCTCTACCGAGGTATGTCATCTGTCTACTGCCGAATGGGATTACCTGAGACGGCCCACCACTTCTTGTATCATCTCGAGAGCAAAGGCAGTATAGTTGATAACTTATCTCTTTATATTGATATCATTGAAACATATGGGAAGTTAAAGTTATGGCAAAAGGCAGAAACTTTAGTGGGAAATATTAGGCAAAGATGTTCAAAAGTGGATAGAAAGGTCTGGAATGCTTTAATTCATGCTTATGCATTAAGCGGCTGTTACGAGCGAGCTAGAGCTATATTCAATACAATGATGAGAGATGGTCCTTCGCCAACCGTAGATTCCATAAATGGTCTGTTACAAGCTCTAATTGTAGATCAGAGACTGAATGAGCTTTATGTGGTGATCCAGGAGCTGCAAGACATGGGGTTCAAGATGAGTAAAAGTTCTATTCTCTTGATGCTCGAAGCATTCGCACAGGCTGGAAACTTATTCGAGGTGCAGAAAGTGTACCACGGAATGAAAGCTGCTGGTTATTTTCCAACCATGCATCTCTACAGAATTATGGTTGGATTGATGTGCAAGTTCAAAAGAGTAAGGGATGTAGAAGCCATGTTATGTGAGATGGAAGAGGCAGGATTTACGCCCAATCTTCAAATTTATAATTCTGTGTTGAAGCTATATTTAGGAATTGCAGATTTTAAAAACATGGCTATAATCTACCAAAAGATCCAAGAGGCTGATCTTAAACCAGATGAGGAAACATATAATACATTAATTATAATGTACTGCAGAGACCATAGAGCAGAAGAAGGTATCTCACTGATGCATGAAATGAGGAGACTTGGCGTGGAGCCTAAGCCAGACACATACAGAAGCTTGATAGCAGCATTTTGTAAGCAACAATTGGTTGAACAAGCAGAGGAGCTTTTTGAAGAGCTTAGATCGAACAATAGTTATAAAATGGATCGCTCTTTTTATCATTTAATGATGAAAATGTATAGGACTTCCGGGGATCATCTGAAAGCTGAAAGTCTTCTGGCTATGATGAAAGAAGCTGGGATAGAGCCCACTATTGCCACAATGCATTTACTTATGGATTCTTATGGCCAATCGGGGCAGCCCGAAGAAGCTGAGAAAGTCCTCAAAAACTTGACAACAGCTGGACAGGTTCTTGATACTCTACCTTACAGCTCTGTTATTTATGCATATCTGAGGAAAGGAGATTATAAAGCTGGAATCGAGAAGCTCACAGAGATGAAGGAAGCGTCCATAGAACCAGACCATCGAATATGGACATGCTTTGTCAGAGCTGCAAGCTTATGCGAGCAATCAAATGAAGCCATTAATCTCTTAAATGCTCTCCAAGCTTCCGGATTTGATCTCCCAATCAGGTGCTTGTTATTTTCTTTGCCGCGTTTACATTCAAATGTTATTGTTTTTACCTCTAGTACTTCAGAGGAAGCCACACAGATTGGTTTGTCATATTTATGTAATTTAGTTTGCTGATTGTTCTGTAGGCTTCTAAGAGAAAAATCCGAGTCACATGTTTCAGAGGTGGACCAATGTCTGGAGAGACTACAACCACTTGAAGACGATGCGGCTTTTAACTTTGTCAACGCTCTGGTGGATCTCTTGTGGGCATTTGAACTCCGGGCCACTGCATCCTGGGTTTTCCAATTGGCAATCAAGAGAGGAATTTATCGCGATGATATCTTTCGGTGTGTATGAATCATCATAGGCCCTTTCCATTGTTCTAAAATCTGATATGCTTTTGACAAGATTTATAAACTTCTGAGAATTAAGTGTATCTCTCTATTGTAATTTTTTACTGTATTAGAATTACAAGCTCTATTAGGTTACTTATTGTGTGCTTCTGTTGAATTCAGAGTTGCGGATAGAGACTGGGGGGCTGATTTTCGAAAACTATCTGCTGGTTCAGCTCTAGTTGGTCTTACTTTATGGCTTGATCACATGCAGGTGAATGCTGTTGCTTTCTATAAATTCTAGATTATGTAACTTCATATTCGTAAATACATTGTTATTTCTGCTGTGATCACAAAAAGATGTTCATCATTCTTAGTTTCCTTGATGTTTCGATTTCATTATCATGGCAGGATGCCTCCTTGCAAGGCGATCCGGAGTCACCAAAATCAGTTGTACTTATAACAGGAACTGCAGAATACAACATGGTATCCCTCAATAGCACATTGAAGGCATGCCTTTGGGAAATGGGATCTCCTTTTCTTCCTTGCAAGACAAGGCACGGTGTCCTCGTAGCCAAGGCTCATTCCCTAAGAATGTGGTTGAAAGACTCGCCGTTCTGCTTGGATCTCGAGCTAAAAGATGCCCCGAGTCTCCCCGAACTAAACTCCATGCGACTCATCGAAGGATGCTTCATGAGGCGTGGCCTTGTTCCGGCATTCAAGGACATTACTTCGAGACTTGAAGTAGTGAGTCCCAAGAAATTTTCCAGATTGGCCTTGTTACCAGATGACAAGAGAGACAAAGCCATTCATGCTTATACTGATGGAAAGAAAGAGAGAATAGAGAAACAGAAACTGAAAGCAAAGCAAACTGCTGATCCCAAACGGCTGAAGAAGATTAAGAAGATTAAGCAGCTTAGAAAGAGGAAATACATTCGGGAAGCTTTGACACCCAATTTAATTGGGAAACAAAGGACTTTCATTCCTATTAGTGAAAAGCAAACAATGTAGTGCCAAACATTATTTGTAATGTTATCTTGTATAAATACCCATTTAACTAACATCAACACTAATTGAAAATAATGATAGCAATAATCTATTATAATTTGTAAAAGAGATGCAAAAGTAGTGTTATATAGTAAATAAATGACACAACTTTCAATTTTTCTAAAAATTTGTCATGTCATATTTCCAACATCAAACAAAAAAAATATATCCTATATATAACTACACAAATAAACGAGTTTTTACTCGTGAAAGATAGATTCTATTTGATAAAATTACCCAAATATCGTTAACGAACCATTAATGTTTGGATAATTTTGGGTGACATTTGATCATTTGATTTTTTCATTGATGGTTAGTTTTGTCGGGATTTAATTTTTTTATTTTTTGATAGTTTTGGTATTTTCTCTAAAATATTTTATTCAAAATAGCATTGCAAGCTTATTCTATTTCTAATGCATTACCTAATGTGACGCAACATATATAGTTCATGAACCTTAATGCTTCTCCACATTAACACATCATGCTTGTTCTCAAGCTAGATTCTTGATTAAGCCATTAAGAACTGGATCTGTTAGTGCTACTTAAGTTGTAAGCTCATTATATAAATACATATGCTTTGTACTCATAGGAAATCACATACAGTTCATAGAGCTTTTCAGTTTTGGGCATGTTTTTTAATGAGAAACTGCCACACCATGGACACAGGGGAGAACACTTACTCCAATCTGTTGCGTGAATTTGCGCAAGATTGGAACTTGTCAGGTGGAAGAGCAATTCACGCCAGTTTCATCAAAGGGTGTCTACCTCTCACCCTTTTTCTTCAAAACCATTTGCTTAACATGTATGTTAAAATTGGAGACCTTCCTTCTGCCCGCAAAGTGTTCGATGAAATGCCTCATAGAAATGTGGTTTCATGGTCTGCTGTTATGGCGGGCTTAGTTCGAGACAGCTATGCTTCGGAAGCTCTTTCTTTGTTCAGCCGTATGCACCATGAGGGACTCACAAAGCCAAATGAATTCACGTTTGTTAGCATCCTCCAGGCATGCTCGTTAACCGAGAATGTAACTTGTGCTTACCAGATTCACTCGTTGATCGTTCGGTCAGGACTTGAGTCTAATGTCTTCTTGCTGAATGCCTTTTTGACAGCCTTGGTGAGGCATGGCAGATTGGCAGAAGCATTGCAAGCTTTCGACGCGAGGACAGATAAGGATATCGTGTCTTGGAATACCATGATGGCAGGTTACTTGCAGTATTCTTGGGAGGAGATTCCT
>JASCZI010271944.1:83183-97263 GCA_036250425.1 Stylosanthes scabra
TTCGCCACGTTTATTAATTATATTGGTGCTTGCATTATTGAGTTTGTTTATGTCATTTGAAAACTTTTTTTTTTCTTTTAAAAGAGACCTGGGATTTTAATATGTAGTGTGCCCTCCATCTATATCCACTAGTAAAATATGTTGTTATATTCTAATATTTTAATGATATAAGATAGATCACTGTCCCTGGACATTTTTCTTTTTATAATGAAGCAGTAGAATTATTATTTAATTTGTGAATGGTGTACGTCACAGCAATGCAAGATCAATGTCTTGAATCGGAAGCAAAATACAAGTCTTGGACTCTCCCTAAGTTAATTACTGGTGTATAATGCAAAACAAAATTATATTGAATCTAATTAATAACAAGTAGTTTTATGACTAGTGCGAGAGAATTTATCTTGACTTACACCAATATATTCATCACCTTTTTATGTTGACGTGAATACGCAATCTCTGATCTGTTTTGTGCAGCATGATCTCCTTATTAGATTAGGTTCCATTTGAACGTGATGGGTATAAGTGTTGTTTTCTCTCGGTTGATACTTGATAATATGCATAAAAATATTGGACTTCTACAGGGTCGTTAAGGTGAAAAGTGAAAACCCAGCCCCACCCGATAACATGATCTAAGTCTACCACAAACCTTATTTTCTTGGGTTTAGGTTATAAATTTTAATTTGACTCGGTGTATAGCCCATCTATTCTATTTGAAATCAAATAATTATCAAAAAATTGTATTTTATAACTTCAATTATCATGTAAAATGGCTAACTAATAATAAGTCTATCTGTTTTATATATAAAAGTCGATATGATTAGGGGTTGCGAACTCGATCCACAGCGGTTAGAATTGAGCGCGACGGTTGAGTTACGAGTCAAGTAGGGTTCGAGTTGATGTTCAACCCTATCCAACCAACATGCATCCTATGTATATATGTTATATTATAGTAAAAATATGTTAGAAATGAACTTTTCGATGATATAAAAATTCTTCAACTACTGATTCAAGATATTTAATTAAAAACTTAACAATTTTATTTGTATAAAAGTCAATTCTATTTAATAATTTATGAATATTATATTCTTTTAAAACCTACGAGTAGGATTGAATATCTGTGGATTTAGTGCGGATAGAGTTGGAGTTGACATATTTTAAACTCGCGGAAAGAGTAAGATTAAGTTTTAATGAAAAAATCAATTTACAAATAGAATTAGAGTTGAGTCTATACTCTATCCTATCCATTGTCACCCTAGAATATAATCTAATATGATTAGATCATTAATCACACTAGGGTTGCAGAACCCAATGTCCCATACACATACGATATGTGGAATAATTATAAAAATGGTTGTGGTTTGTGTTGATTAAACATCTAGTCTCAAATTTGATTTCGGGACAATATATATGTATCCACAGATGATCTTGATCAGCCATTCCATCCTTAAAATGCACGCATAAACCAGGCGAGATATTAGTTATCGGACTCACTCTAATGGCTACTCTACTAGAGGCATCAATAAAATATTATAAAAAATGTAATTATAATATTTAATTCATATTCCATGAATGACTAATTATTAAAATTAAATGATTCATATTTTTTTTTAGGCCCGTCATATTTATTTAAAGGATTTTGCTATCTTATGCTCTTAGGACATAAAATAAGAAGTATTTATTAAGCTCTATTAATTATGAATCCTTGTGTTATTTAATAATTATGTGATCTATTCATTAATATGATTTTTTTTTATGCCTAAATTACTCTTAAAAGTTTAGCTGAAGTATTAAAATTTTCCTTCTAACTTTTAATTAAATGATTAATTACAAAAATAATCAAGTTTACTATAATATAATAATAAAATATTAAAATATTTTATAGAAGAATAATAAAAAATATTATGTCTACATTAAAAATTAATTATTATATAAAATAGTTATTATATATTTTATTAAAAAATATATATTTTAAATTTTTTTTATATATATTTTATATTTTAGGAAAGTTTTTCGGTATATCACTTTAGCGGTATAATCGATATACTCGGTATATCTGTAATCTGTAACCGTTTGATTTTAATTAAAAAAATTTAAAATATAAATATAAATTAAAATTAACGATTATAGATTACAGATATACTCAATATACCGTTATCGAAAAATCTTCCTATATTTTAATATATATTTTACATAAAAAAAAAGTTTATTATTTATCTTTAGCTAAATAATTATAATAATAAAGACAGATGGTTCACAAATCAGAGCACTGGTACGGTCAAGGTCAAGGGTGTGGCGGTGACTGGTGATGAATGCTGACGGTGACTACGCGTTACAGGCTACGGTGGCGGCCATACCTCTCTATCTTATTTTTCCAAATAAAGCTAATTTAAGCTTCTTCAATATTTCTCTTCCTCCTCCTAATAATAATACAATAATTCTTTGTAAATAAATAATTTTGGCCAATTAAATACAACTAAGTGATTTATTTTTATGCTAAATATAAAACTATTTTGATATCAAATAAAATTTTATTTAGGTGCACTTTTTTATACTATTTGATACTAAAATAATATTCTATTTAGCATAAAAATAAATCACTTGATTGTACTTGATTGACCAAAACCACTTGTTCAAATAGAATTATCCATCATAATAATAATAATAATAATAATAATAATAATTCATAAAGCTATATGGCAAATCAAATTATCATTCCAGCTGTTTGAGTCATTAGCCTCGTTACTCATCGTCGTATAATTCACAGGGTTTTAATAATCTCTAATTCTACCACGCGTGTCCTACATATATATATCAATATATATAATGCAAATTATACAACAATGTTACATTTAGTTTGATGAAGTCTACTCTTATATTATATATTAAACCTAGCTTCAAAGGAATAAACAGTAATTTAGTATGACTTCGTTTAATCATATATTTGTCAGTCAATATTGTTTAAAGGATTAATGGACAACGTGGTTAATTATGAATATGATGTTCACCGGTTACTTTCTTGTTTCATCATCTCATCATCTTCTTATACAGCTAGCATGTTCAACATTTCTCTTTAATTAGGTTTTAGGTTGACTTACTGGTTAGACTAAAGTTATAATTAAAATTACACATACTTATAACTTTTTATGAAAATATAATTTTACCCTTTAGTTTTTTATTTAGACAAAAAAAAAGAATCACCGTAATTTCTAACCTAGCATATTAAAAAGGATAATTTGTTGTAAATCTAAATTATATTTAGAGAATTTACAACTTTTTATTGTTTTTACTGTATTCTTTAACTCAATACGAAAAGAATTAATTTATCGTAAATCTAAAATTTATTTGAAAAAAAATAGGCAAGAGGTATTTTTCTACCGGATAGTTGGAGCCGATCCAAATTAGATACCTGAATGGGTCTGATATTTTTTATGGGCTTTACTCTTTGTTTAGCTAGATAGTGAATAATTGAAGGAAAGAAAATAAGATGAAAGAAAATTTAAAAAAAAAGAAAATTAGATGAAAAATATATTAATGTATATATTGTTTGAATTAAGAGAAAATAAATGAAAAGAATATAGAGAACCTTTTTTTTTGGTTTAGATGAAAAGAAAAATGAAAAAAAATATAATAAAATAAAATTATATTAACGTTATTATTTATGATATGTATAAATTGAGTATAAATATATTTATTTAGTTATTAATAATTGATAATAATAACATATAACCAAATACATTATTGCAAAAATATATAAATAATGTTTTTTTATTAGTGATGTAAAATGACACATATAACTTAATATACAATAAAATAAATATTTACATTTTAATTCAATTGAAAAAATTATATAAAATAATATTGTAACAAACATTTATTTGTTATTATTATCATTATTATTATTATTACTTCTCTGTACTTAGTTTTATATTTATTCATTTTGTTTTATAGTTTTAATTTTATTTTTTTGTGTGTGTAAAGAATAAAAAATAAAATTGTTTATAAATATATAAAAGGATAAGAAGAAAATTTCATGCGCCAACCCACCCCTTTCTCAAGTTTCTCACCTCTCATGGAAAAAAAATTCATTTAGATTCCATGTGTCATTTTTCTTTTCTTCTTATTTTCATGTGCAACCAAACAAAGAAAAATTCTATTTTCTTCTCATTTTCTCCTCCTTAATTTTCTTTCCTCTCTTTTTCCTTTTGAAACAAGCATAGGCTTAGATTTGGGCCCATTTCAATCGATCTATATAAATATTTCTCAAAGAAATTAAATTTGCAATCGAGCCCTTTTGGACCATAAAAAATATTTAGCTGCCTCTTAAAAAACTGCATCAAATTCAAATAAAACTAAGACTGGGATGAGATTTAAAAATTTCACAGTGTAAGCGAGTGACTGTGTTAGTAGTGTAATGGAAAAAAATAAAAAAGTTAAAATAATTTGTCCAAAAATATTAAAAATCTTCTAACATATACAAATGAAATGTTAAAATAATAATAAAATAAATCTCTATTAGGAAATAAGGATAAAAATGAAATGATATATTAAAATATGATTTATTATCCATATTTTTTTAATTAAAAATGCAATTTCTAAATGGTCACATAACTTTGAGTCTAGTTGAGTCTGTGTCCCCCTATCTTGGTTGCAAATTTAGATGGTCAAGTGAGAAAAAGAGTAACATGGATATTGACTTTGCAGGCAAATGCTTTTCTTTCTTCTTTTTTTATTTTTGTGAGAGTGAGACTGCAGTCAAAGGCACCGCCATTTCCAACATTGTTGGACCCCACAAGATCTTCTGTACTACCAAGATGGGTCCCACAAGAGTGCTTCATTGTCCAATCAAATATGGTCTAAAGCAAAATCATGTCGTTAACTACCAAATATTCACATTAACAAGCAATTAATCTCCTTTAATTACTTAGTCAATGTTACAGACATTTCCTACTACCTATGTGTGTTGCAGCTGTTTCCCTCTCTCTATTGATTTCATGTTAAATTAAGTCCCCAGAATAGTGTTAACAAATATTTTAAGATTACATTTGATTATTGGATAAATTTATAATGGATCAAATTCATGATGAATTAAGTGGAATATTTTTAAATGAGTGATTGAAATTTTTTTTATATTTTATTTTTATTATTTATTATAAAGTCACAATCACTCTCAACCACTCATTTAAAAATATTCCAATTGGTCTATCAAAAATTAAGTCCACCTTAGTCAAAGTCTTGATTATTAGTGTCTTAAAATCATAACAATAATATACAAACATAAAAGTAATTAATTAGAGATGTTTTGGTTACATTTAGATAGAAAGACAGACCAATATCCAAAAAAAGAAAGACAGACCCAATTTTTTTTGTGAAATTATATTATATTAATATAATGAATGAAAGGTGATATCATTTTACAATAATTCTAAATATATATTTATTTTATTCAATTTTATTTAACTAAGTTATTTATTTTATATCAAATAAAAAATTACTTCGATATCAAATAAAAGTTTACTTCAATATTATTTTTTGTGCTATTTGACATCAAAATAATTTTTTATTTAATATAAAAAATAATTTAGTTAGCCCAAATAGGTGTATAAATAACATTACTAATTATTTAATATCCTATAATTTTTTAAATAGAAGACCAAATTTTCTACTAAATAATATAATATTAATACACTGCCATTAACTATGTTATTTCACTTAATTATTTGAAAATTCATATAAATAAAATATAAATAATAATTTACTGTCATATCCTGATAGTGCGTATATCAAACTTTTTTCTTCAATTATTATGATGATTTGATTGATATTTTAAAAATAATATTCATCCTTTTTCTTTTTTTATTTACATGCTTTTTTTTTTATTTGTGTGACTCATACGTTGTACGTGGGCGTTAATTTGGATATTGGATATTCCAAAAACAATGGATATGGATTATATATTATCCAGAGTGGGGCTTGTTTTACGTAGGTCCTCTTGTTCTTAATAAAATATTATTGTAACAGAAGTTGTGAAATATATTCTTTATAGACAAAATTAAAGAATATTTACTAATAGAATCTTTGGTTATAAAGGTAATTCAAGTTAGATACTATTGTTAATTAATCCTTAAAGAGCAGACACTGTCGGTGTAACAAAAGTTTCTTCTTCATTCAATGAACATTTAAAGAAAGCTTAACCATGCATATATTTTTGACTCATGATTGATTATTTAAGTAATTTTTTTTTTACGATCTAGAGGAACTTATTTGTTATCAATCAACCGTAACTTAAATGATATTTTTTTTTTCTAGTAAATATTTCGAGTTAAAACTTAAAATTTCTCCCTCAACATATTTTTTAAAAAAAAATAAAAATAAAGGAATTTATGTGTCTATATATCACCACTTAAACTAAACTTAAGATTAATTCACTTAATTTATTGTGTAAAAATTTCTTTATCATAAAATACATATATATATATCTCAAAATTAAAAATTAAATAAGTAATTCTGACGGTCATCACTAAAAAAAATAAAAAATAGTAAATTTAAAAAGAACTTTTTTTTTTTGTTTACATATGGCCGCAATGTAATTGTAAGAAAAAAAAACTATCTAATGAAAATACTTTTATTAAAAATTATTTTTTAATTAAATGTCAATAAATATATTGTCAACAGAGATTTTTACAATAAGTGACCGTTAAAAATATATTCGGATAATTATATATTGGCCAAAAATAATATATACTATATACTATTTATTATGACAATTAATGGCCATTAAAATATATTTGAAATTTTACACAATTATCGGTTATAAAAAAAATAATAGTGCTAGATAATCAACATCTATTTAATCAATATTAACCAACAAGAATTCAATAAGATTACAGAAGAAAAAAGATGAAGGTATTAAAATAAAAGGAAAGAGAGTTGAGAGTAGCGTTGGTTAATATTGATGATATTTTTGTTGGTAAAAAGAATATTCTTATAAATGTAAAAATTCAATGGTTAATCTCTCGGATATTGCAAAAACAAAATGGGTAATCCTCTTAAGAAAGCAAACTCCATCTAAATTTTCAGAAAAAATCAAATTCGAAAAAAAAAAGTTTAAGGAGCACAAACTCTTATCTAACTTGTGTTGATAATTTTTTCTATATTAATAGCCATCAACTATATGCTAAATCTTGTTATTTTTATTCTAAAATAATAAAAATAACGAAAAGTATAGGAAACCAATAATGTTAATGGCCCATAGTATGTAATTAATATCTTTTCTCTTTCATTTCTCTTTTTTCTTTCCCAACTACTCTACTATTTCCAAAGACTCCATATTAGCTTTTTAACGTTAAGGTTTTATAGCACTATTCTAAAATTAATGCTAGATAAATAATAATTAAAAATTTATCATATTTAACATGATATATATATATAATATTTAAAATTATTTAGAGTGATTTTTATTATCTCCAAAACATTTTGCCTAGTGTGTGTATGTCATAAGTAGCTGATATGACGACATAAACCATTCACAAATTTGAAATAAATTGAGAAGGAAAATTTTTAGTAATAAATTAAATGAAAATTTTATTTTCACAAAAAAATAAATAAAACTTTAAATACCAAAAATTATTTTTTTTTTAGATATTGGATCTAGTTCGTCTAATTAATGGACTAAAATGTATTTTAACCATATTAATAGACGAACTTGTGCATTGATATTTAAAGTTTTGTTTATTTTTTGGTAAAAATAAAATTTTCATTTAGTTTATTACTGAAAATTTTTTAAATTGCGAAATATAATTGTTTAAAAGTTGAAACAATAATGAGCGTCGTCAACCGTTATTAGAACATATGTCCATACAATCATACATAATAGCAACCCCAACCCTATCCTTTTATTGTTTGACCAAATCCAGAATTAATCCACAGACAAGGGCACATGTCTGGATAATAATAATAATAATAATATATTTATATTGCCCAATTAAAATATTTATTTATATATTAAATAAAAAACATTTTAATATCAAATAATATAAAAATAATATTAAAATAAATTTTTATTTTATAATTTGATTAAATAAAATGGATAAACAATTAAAATAATAATAATAATCAATTGGTCAAACAAAAGTCCAAGGTAAACGCGGAGATCGTATGTATAAGTATATATGTAAGTATCTTGTATTCATCATTGAAGAACTCAGGCTAGCTATGTGGGTGTTTTGGTTAGAATTTTTCTTCTTTAATTTTATGATGATGAAAACGAAGTGTGTGTATATTGAATGGGATTATCGTTGAAGCTTAGCATGATCCAGCTGTTTTCAAATTAAAGCCATCATCATATCGATATTGATTTAATTTCTTTATTTGGTTAATAATATATAAGCATGGCCACCAATCATACGAAATATTATTAATTCATTAACTACATCATCATCATGCATCAGTTGATGCGTACTTGAGTACTTCTTAAAGATACAGACACTGAATTTAATGATTCCATGATTGATGAATTCAATTTAATTGAACTCTTTAATTTAATTTCCCCTCTAAACCTCTCGAAACGTATGGTTTCACGTTGAACGGTAGCCACTCTCAACCCTCCACTAAACAAAGGTTTCATTCTTTTTTTTTCTTTTCTATTTTTCCTCCTTAACCCGCTCTGGAATTTTTTAAATGGTACAGATTCATTTGTGACTTTTGTAAAACGTATTTAATTTATCTAACTAAGTTCAATTAAATTATGTACTTTTATATTAAATAAAAGATATTTCGCATAAAAATAATATAAATTTAAATTTCTATTATTTAATATGAATATGTTTTTCCTTTAGTATATGATAAATAATATGATTGGACTCAATTAGATAAAATAGGTATGCATATAAGATTATTCATTTGTAAAATATTCAATAATTCTTGATATTCGAAAAAATATTACAATTAACTCCTCTGATAATTTGATTTATCAATCGCAACGGAAATTGTTTATGTAGCCATAACGTAATTGATGTGAATATAACGGGAGCCAACATGAATAAGCAAATTCGCTACCACAATTGGGGTTTTATGAGGTATGAGTGTACTTAGAGGAGAGAAACCATATGTTCCTTCCTTATGTTTACCTCACATGATCTATTTGTCCATGCCGAACTCCATTACAATTACGTCAATCACGTTATAGTCACATAAATCATTTTCGTTACGATTTTATGAGTCAAATTAATGGAGGGTTTTAATATCATACCGTTTCTTCGAAGATAAAGAATTATTGGACATTTTACAAAAGTTAGGATGAATTTATACAATTTTAAAAGTTTAGGATACATATATTTTTTTGTTGATTTAAATCTCTTTCCTTTACTTTTGTTTGGTAAAAAAATATATCATAGATTTAATTTAATAAATAAATTCCGGTTGGGTTTATTTGCTCACGTTCCTATTCATATCACAATACTTGGGCTCGAAAAGTATTTTTAGTTAAGTTTCCTTTTTAATAAGTTTTTATAATTAGAATTCTATTAAATATAGAATAATTGGGGTAAGTATATATATCAAAAGTGGTAATTTGTTGTAGCCCACTAGATTGAGTGGGTTTGTTCAATTTTAGTTCACTTTTCATCATACGATTCATAAACTTAATTAAAGGAGGTTGACATTCTTCTAGGCCAATATGATAGTGCAAAAAAATGGACTCTGATTAGTTGTCTTCATCATTTGTATTGCAAACAATACACATAAATTTTTACATGCTCGGATATGTTAGAAAAACTTGTATTATTATTATTATTATTATTATTATTATTATTATTATTATTATTATTTTTATTATTATTATTTAAAAAAAAAAGTGAAACAAACTAAGATCTGTAAACTTTATAATGTATGCAAATGCATTTTAGTCATTTTGACTAAAAATTATTTATTATAATATTATGTATATATATATATTTTACAATTTTTAGTACAATAATTAACTGTTAGAATACTTAAATATATCATATAGTAGAATAAATAAATTTACAATAACTAATAATAAAACTTATTTATAATAATATAATAAAAAATTATAAAATATCAAATATATATTTGTATGTGAAATGACATACTGATAATTGATTTTTTTTTAATGTATAAAGGTTAGGTGGCCATTATTTATTTCTGGATTCTCTCACAAAAAATGAAACGATAAATGTTATGTATATGCATGTCTCAACTGGCCACTATACGTATGTGGATAAGTGAGATGAAAAAAATATCAACGCGCTTAAGCTAATCATAACATCATTATTACTTGAGGTTAATCAAAACTATTTAGCTAGTAATTGGTCCTATGCTTATTGTAACTTGTAAGCATTGAGATTTTTGGGAATTAAATTGGTAGTTAACCTCCTTCAAAAAATTTAAGAAATGACGGTTGCTTTTGTATTTGTGACTAAATTAATGTTACCCGCGAGAAAGGGGGAAAAGAGGAGGCTAGAAAACGATTTATTCAGTTTTCAGTTGCAGCCAGTGATATGGATATCAATCTTAGTGGGCATTTTGGACTTTTTGTTTTCACTTTCTTTCTTGAATCACTCAAGAATAGATCAAATTCCGGAATAAATCATCTCAATCTTTTTTCCTTTAAATATTTTCTGTCACATATTTAATTTTGATTCCACTTAACAAAGGAAGGATAATCACACGTGACGAATAAAAATGGAGAGAATTCATTTTCTAAAAATACATATAATTTTTTTTTATAATACTACACATCTTCATAAAAATATAGTGTTTAATTTTGATATAAGAATAATATAAAACATTTTACATCGTGTAATTACATCCATTTTTCATGATTTATCATGGGTCAATAAAAAATAAGCTATTTTTTACAACTTAATTTTATATAACTAAATGCGCTCGTAAAATTTTTTTTACACGAATGATGCATCAAAATTAAATTAAAAATATATATAATTTACTTAACAAATCAAGTGTATATGTGATTATATTTTTTACTAGACACATCTATATATCAATTTGTCAGCCAAATTTCATTTTTTCACTATAGGCATGTATATATTTGTACTAAAAAATAAATATATTCAAAAAAAGATATTAATGTATACGTTTAACTTATCAAATAAATCATATATATTTTTTATTAAGAAATTATGTATACTTTTATTATTTTTTGACAACTCCATGGGTAGAATGTGAAAGTATTAACGGGCCTTTAGGATTTAGGACAAACCAAAATACAAAAACCCAAAAAGCATTACCCTTCAATTAAAATGTTCTAGAAGTCTACTCTTTCGTGTTAAAACTTTTAGATCTTCTTCTGCAACAAGCTACGTTTCATTTATCCCATAGAGACACTCCAACCTTATTTTCATAATCCTACAGCTTTGTCTTCCCTCAATAGAATTTAATGCTCCCTTTCTCTTGTTCATGGCCATAAAAGAGACACACGACCAAACTAAGAAACAAGTCTTTAATTTTTTATCCCAATACCGTCCATCTTTTCTGCCTCAATTGCATCATACCTGTATTTCACACAAATCCTAAGCTAATTTCAAATAAATTGGCTCGGTTAGATTCTTTATTTCTTGTGAATTGTCAATTTTATATATATCCTTACAAGTAAGCCATAAGCCTAATACAAAATTTTGAATGATCTCACAATTTCTATAAGGTGACGTAATTTCAAAGTTTCCACCAGCAAATAAAGATTTTATAGTGTCCAAACAAAAAGATAATAGAATAATAAGCCAGAAAAATGGGCCAGTGCTTGAATAATGAGATGACATAAATGTTCTTTGTTTGCACAATGATATATATAATCCCATTGCTGATCTCATATTTCCAAGAGAAAAAAAAAATCGATAATGGTACTCTGAATTTGCATTTTCGACTTTTTGTTGTTCACTTTCTTCTTTGAATCAATCAACTTTTTCAACATAAATATTGAAGTGTGATACTTCAAGACCCATTGACCTTATTGTGAACGCAGATAATCCTTGAAGTTATTCGAAAAAATTGGTCTTTTCATTCTTCTATTCTTTCTTTCGTAATATTGTTTTATTTCTTTTAGATATATCTTACTGTTTGCTTTTTTTTCTTTCTTTTGAAGTAATTCTAAAGACTCGGTTTCTATTCTTTCATTTTTTTTGGATATCTCATGAAATTATTACGAAGACTCACATAAGATTAAATTGGTTATTTCATCAATAAAATTTAATATTTTTGGTAAAAAAAATGCCTAACAATTTTTCTCCAATGTGAGTGAATTTTTAGTTTATGTTCTGATTGTTTAAATGGTTTAATATATTTATATTCTATGTATTCTGTTGTATTCTAATGTACTCTTAGTTTTACCAATAATAAATAGTTTAAATATCATTAGTTTTTTCTCTCATAACATATCTTAAAAAAAAAGAATATAGGTAATTAATATTTTTCTAACCAATAAATATAACATCGAAAACCTAAACAGAATATCCAAAATTTAAAAAATAAAATATTTAATTTAAATTGTTGGCTAGATGTTTATTAGTTATGTATGATGAAAAAAATTATACTCTCAAGTTTTTTGAAATTGAGAACTTGAAATATCAAAAAAAATTTTTCCAACGCAAAAACAAACCAGTATATGTAGGACAAACAAAAAAGGCAAAAACCCAAAATATCAGTGCCCTTGGTGTTGATGTAGGGAACACCAATACGGATTAGGAGAATATGATACATGTAGAAACAATTAAAATGTTCTAGAATTCGAACTCCTTTACGTCTAAATTTTCTGCAAGGTACTCACACAGACACTCCAAACTTATTTTCGTGAGCTTACAACATTGTCTTCCCCTTATCTTCCTCAAAGCCATAAAAAAGACACCGCCAAGCTAAGAAACCAAGTCTTTATTCCCCCATACCCTCCATCTTCTGTTCTTCTTTGTCTCAATTGCATGATATTTATCCTATATTTTACATGAACCTTAAACCAATTTCAAATAAATTGGGTCTATTGTTTTTCATTTTTCAATAAAATTGCTCTTTTTATGTCTTGTGGATTGTTATATATATCCTAGCTAGTAAGCCGAGACTACTAGAAAAATTTGAATGATCTCACAGTTTCAAGAAGTGACGTCATTTCAAAGTTTCTACCTGCAAACAAAGATTTAGTGTCCAAATAAAAAGATAATAGAATAATAGACCCAGGGAAAATGGGCCAGTGCTTGAAGAAAGAGAGATAACATAATTGTTCTTTGTTTGCATAATAATACATATAATCCTATTGATGATCTAAGATTTCCAAGAAAATTAAAAAAAAAAAAACTAATAAGGGTTCTCTGAATTTGGATTAGTGGTGTTCCAAAACCCATGCCACCTAAGTTCTCAAAACGCGTTCTGAAACAGGGCGAAACTCTTTTACTACCTATGTCACTAATTATTATTAATCCCAATTAATTTCCAATCTTTATTTGCGCCAATCCAAATCCCTAATTCTGAGTTCAATAGTTAGCGCATACACATGACACATGTCACTCACTCTCGTTAATATTGCTCCACACCTCTTCTAACTAATATTATTCAATTCAATTAGTAACAAGCAGCACCAGGAGAAGCATACAAACATACACATAGATTTTGTTTGAAACAATAATAAGCAGATATATTAAATTATTTGAAGAAAGTAATATCTGAAATCAATCTCTCTCTCTTTCTCACTCGTGCAGCTACGAGGAAGCTCACTGAAGAGACTCATAATCCTTCCACGTTTCAATTTGAAATGCACGCACTTTCACTCCTATAAATACCAATATCTGTCACACACTAACTTTCACATTAATTACTATATAGCATTGGATTCATCAATTAAATCATATACTATAATCTTATATACCTTAATAATAGTAACACATTTTGTGCATGGACATGCCTTCTTCAAGTTCCAACCATCTTCACAACCCTGCTGGCCCTGCTACTTCTCCTTACAGAGGTGTCCGCAAGAGGAAATGGGGCAAATGGGTCTCCGAAATCCGTGAGCCGGGGACCAAGACTCGAATATGGCTCGGCAGTTTTGAGACGCCGGAGATGG
>JASCZI010271945.1:3683-38783 GCA_036250425.1 Stylosanthes scabra
TTCTATATCACTGGATGACAACAGAAGCACCAAAATTGATATCAGAAATAGAAGCAAAATAAAGGGAATAAAAGCAAAATTCTTATGTCTCCACCAGTGAAGCTATTCTCTTTCTTTATCACACACACACAAACACCAGGCTAAGTAATTATTTTTTAATGGAATCATAATTCACATCAAAATTCAGAATTAAATGGAACAGACTCTAACTCACCTTGTGTAATTCACACCTGGATGCATTGTAAGGAAGTCACTGATCTGCGAACCATTGCCAGTAACACAGTTGATGAGGCCTTTGGAAAAAACATCCAAGTGAAAGTAATGAACCATGTGAAGAGCAGAAACAACTCCCTGAAAAAGAAATCATTGGTGAGCTTTATTTCATTGGCAATCTTATGGCTCAAACTATGATAATATGTGAATGGAGGATATGACTGATTACTTGGGTGGGAGGCTTGAGCACAATGGAGTCCAACTTCGTCGCAGAAACACCTGCCACTTTGTCGTGGTGGGCATTGCCTTGTGCAACCGCTCGAGCTTCCGCCATTCCCTCTATCTCAGTCAATAATTATGTGGAAAACGCTATCTGTGTGTTTACCATCAACAATGAAAGCTCTATTTATACCAGCGGCAGAGCTCGACGTGTAACTTGCTGACCCTCTTCTCGAAATTTCAATTTTCTTCATTGAATTCAGGGCGCCAAAAAATTTGGGAACCGGTGGAGTCGGTTAATTGGGGTTGCGATCCGTGTGACCCTAAATCGGACAATGTAGATGAGTCTTGAGGGCTGAAGCTCCATTTCAATGGAGGAGATCCTTCTCCCACATGGGGGCTCCCCTTGGACCGCTGAATACATGGCCAACCCACAACATCAAAATGGCGCCTTCGATTGTTTTCCATTGAAAACCTATTCTCTACTGGGCACGCGTTGATCTCTCGCCCCCTCGGTGCACTGTGTCACGGCGCTCCTCTACAACAATAGTTAATAACCATATTATAACCAGTTTCATTGACTGTCATTGGGACTGATATATTTTGAAAATTTTCACTAGTACAAGTTGTAGACAGTACTGCAAATAAAATTAGGGCATTCTCGTTGCCTCTAACACTTGCATTTGGCCATTTTTGTCCCAATGTTGTATACACGGAATTGGTCACTGAGTGCATTTTAGTAAAATTTTTAAAGTTATTCATTTCAATAAATAAAATATTTATTTTATTTAAATCAAATTTTTTCAACAAATTAGTCCCTGTTATTATTTAATAAATACATATATAATAATTAATAAATTTATGTGTATCATTATATATACCTATACACACCATTTAACAACAAAGAAAAATATAAATATAAGCATAGAAATTTATATTTTTCTGTGCTAATGTTTACATTTTTTATATTACTAAATGATATGTACATGTGTGTATAATGGTACATTTAGTATTACCCTATAATAATTTCTAAAAAATTATAAAATTTTTAGATTAATCTCTTCGTATAGACAAAAAAAAATGTGTGGAATAATTTGCTTGAAAACCCTTCCCTCATAATTATAGATCAATAGAAACATACTTTGGTTAATGGTCAAATTAAAAGATATGACATTCTTTAAAATGTATTTGAAAGATTTTATTAGTCATATCTATCTATTAAAATATTAAAAGAATAAGGTTATAGCCTCCGTGCTCGCCAATTGGCGGCTGTTACGTGAGGAACCCAGAAGTCTGCTTCTCCGATAAGCCCAAGATGAGATCTCCAAGAACCTCCGCAGGAACAGGTTGGGGGGTGTACCTGCAAGGCACTCCGATGCCTAAGTCGGTGAGAGTTTTAGCAGGTGGTAAGTAGAAGAAATTGGGTAAGTGTTAGATACCTGGAGATGTGACTCCGTTGTCATATTTATAGGGTATAACTCATCGGCGGTTGAAAATTGTATCGTACGTGGGGGAGTTACCATGTACACGTTGGAAACTGCCTAGGTGGTTCTAACCACCCTCGCACAAGCTGTAACTCCTATTTGAGTTGTCGCAAGTCAGTCCGTTAACACCACGACGTGTGGAGGTCGGGACTTGCCGAGCTACAACGTGGGTAATTCTCTTAACAACTCGGGTAGCAATCAAGTCCTCAAAATGGGTTGGGCCCGTATGAACAGGTTATAACTTTCCTTCTGTATTGCTACAGGTCGGCTCTAAACTTACAAGTTGGACAGAACTCGTGTGGGGTCAAGTCAAGTCGGGTAGAGACTTGTCTTACAAGTCGGAGACTTGTCTCACAACAAGTTGGAGACTTGTCTCACAAGTCGGAGACTGGTCTCGCAACAAGTCGGAGACTGGTCTCACAACATGTCGGAGACTTGTCTCACAACAAGTCGGAGACTGGTCTCACAAGTCAGTTGAGGACTTGTTTTCCAAGTGGTCCGGCCCATAAGATTTAGGTAAATTGGGCCGGTATGAACAGTGCCCCTGTTTAAAGTCGTCATGTCATGATGAGTTCAAACAACAACTTCAAGTCGGCATTCTGAGCACGTTGGAGTCGGATTCTTTGGGTATGACGTGGACATCGGGTGTTGTGATCATCATGAGTTTTGTGTTGGTAGTGTCGAGAGGAAAAGATATCAAATAGTTGCCCCGGCCTCTAAGGACCGAGCTTGTTATGTTCGACTTTCCTCACTTAGAGGATTTTATACCGTAGTAGGATTTTGATAGACTTCACGTTTTTTAGTAGATTTTCCTCACTTAGAGGATTTTATGTCGTAGTAGAATTTTGATAGACTTCACGTTTTTTAATAACATGTTTATGCTAATATTAAGTTATAGCAATCTCGGACCTCGTCGCTTTCAAAAGTTATCGCAATTTCGGACCTCGTCGCTTTCAATTTTCATATATTGTTTTGCGCTTTTTCGAGCTTGAAATTGCGATAAGTCGTATGTTGAACGCTATGTCGAAGTATATGTAGATAGCAAAGGAAGTAATAAACATTCTTACTCTTAGAAATATTTACATGAAAGTAGCCACTGAAAGTAGTAATAACTGAGAGTTATGTAGGCAAGTAGATAACACATTACTTGTAGATACTAAAAATACTTTAGTGCCTCATTAAAACCCCTTTTAAGAGTAGTACTTCTCGAAGTCGCAAGAATGCCACGACCTAGCCAAGTCGGCTCCTTGTAGGATTGCAACCTCGTAGTAACTTTTCCCTAGCTCTTCTGCAAATTTTGAATGGATCTTTCGAATTTGCAGCAAGTTTTCATTCTCCGGGTTTTGAAATCCCGATGTCATTCCTCAGTAGTACCAAGTCGTTCTTAAGAAAAGTTATTCTCATTACCTTCTTGTTGTACCTAGTTGCTACCCTCTCTTTAAGAGCGTAATCCCTTAGCTGAGCTTCTTCTCGGATTTCATCTCCGAGTTCTAGCTCCCTCTTGCAAGCTTCCACATTGTCGACTTCTTCATCCACAACTCGGGCCCTTTCATCACTCATCTTTCTCCTCCTCGGTTGGACAGGTCTCGTTTCGGATATACAGACAATTTATGATTCATGTATTTTGGGTCGATACCTGGCATGTCGGATTCCTTTTAGGCAAACAAGTCGGAATTCCTCCCAAACAACCTCGCCAAGTTGTCTTTCAAGTCGACCGGTAAGGTCGCTTAAAACTTTGTAGTCTTCAAACAAGTCGGAATTCCTCCTAAGCAACCTCGCCAAGTTATCTTTCAAGTCGATCGGTAAGATCGCTTAAAACTTTGTAGTCTTCAAACAAGTCGGAATTCCTCCTAAGCAACCTCGCCAAGTTGTCTTTCAAGTCGATTAAGGTCGCTTGAAACTTTATAGTCATGTTGTGGACATCCTCCATTTGCCCCTGTGGTAGAGGTCGTAACTCTTCATTCCTTTCTAGCCTCCCGAGTTCCAACATGTTGACATGTTCTGTCGTTGTCTCATTCCGTTGTACCTACTTTCATTGTAACACTTCCTTCATAGATTTTGGTATCCTCGAAGTCAACCTCTGTGGAGGGGACGAAATCTGCGAAGTTGCTCGTAAGGGTGACTAAATCTGCGAAGTCGCTCGTCGTGGGGATGGAACCTGCGAAATTGACCGTCGAGGAGACGGAACTTGTGTAACTACCCGCCGGGGGGACGGATGACGAGAAGATGTGGCCTGATTTCTACCTCCTCGCCTCCCATTGTTTGATTCTAAGTCGGAAGTCGTGCGTCCATCCTCCCGTGGACCGGGTTGTTGGTTGTTAACTAGTTGCTCCGCCATCAAGAAGGTTCAACACCAGGTTCCCCAGCAACAGCGCCAATGTTACGTGAGGAACCCAGAAGTCTGCTTCTCCGATAAGCCCAAGATGAGATCTCCAAGAACCTCCGCAGGAACAGGTTGGGGGTGTACCTGCAAGGCACTCCGATGCCTAAGTCAGTGAGAGTTCTAGCAGGTGGTAAGTAGAAGAAATTGGGTAAGTGTTAGATACCTGGAGATGTGACTCCGTTGTCATATTTATAGGGTATAACTCATCGGCGGTTGGAAATTGTATCGTACGTGGGGGAGTTACCACGTACACGTTGGAAACTGCCTAGGTGGTTCTAACCGCCCCGCACAAGCTGTAACTCCTATTTGAGTTGTCGCAAGTCAGTCCGTTAACACCACGACGTGTGGAGGTCGGGACTTGCCGAGCTACAACGTGGGTAATTCTCTTAACAACTCGGGTAGCAATCAAGTCCTCAAAATAGGTTGGGCCCGTATGAACAGGTTATAACTTTCCTTCTGTATTGCTACAGGTCGGCTTTGAACTTACAAGTTGGACAGAACTCGTGTGGGGTCAAGTCAAGTCGGGTAGACATCGGAGACTGGTCTCACAACAAGTCGGAGACTGGTCTCACAAGTCAGTTGAGGACTTGTTTTCCAAGTGGTCCGGCCCATAAGATTTAGGTAAATTGGACCGGTATGAATAACGACCTTATTCTATTAACACGTGACAGATACTGAATGATTGCCAAGTGTCTTTATATAATTGGTTAAGTAATGTTAGATACTCATATTTAACAAATTAGGAAATTCTATTTATTTAGGAAACTTAATTTGAATTTCAAACCAACGTTTAAGGGAAAAAATTAATAGAAGGGTTTTGGAAGAGGGACGAGAGAGTATGGGAGGATTTAAAAAAAAAAGAAAAACAAATTAGTCAGTTTTTTCTTTCTCTCTATTTCATTCTCTAAAAATCTTCTTTTTGCTTCTATTTCTCAGTCAACATTAGAAATTTATCTGTCTCAATTTGTTCCTTTTTGCCAGGATATTTCTATTTTCTAACGAACATCAGGTAAATAACGAAATTTTGTTTATTCTTTCTTCATCTTCTATTCATTATTATTTTTATTTTGAAAGATACTCACTGATGTCCTTTTGTTCTTTCTTTTACTTATTCCATTTTTCCCTAATTTTGTATTTTATATTTGGTTAATAGCAAAAATATATATGAAAAAAGAAAGAAGAACGAAGGGAAAAAAAAATGAAATGGAAAGGCATGGCAGAGAATAGGTAAAAATTGTATGCGTGGAAAGAGGGGAGAAAGCGAAGGGAGAGAAGGTTGTGCGGGAAAGGGATACAGTTGCGCCGCCATCGCTGAGAATGAAAGATAAAGGAGAGCAAAAGGGACATGAACCATCACTCTTCTGGTCCTCTGTCTCAGCCGTCCTGTCGATCTCGCCGGCGTTACTCCCTTCTCGACCCATGCTCCGCACCTCTCCAATATGAACATGACACAGCGATTTCACTCTCCGACAGTGGCTGATATCTCTGTGGTGGGTTCCAGCAGTGTCGGCAATCTCCGTTGGTGAGTTCCAGCGACTTCTACCATCTGCTCTCCTTCTTGGTTCTATATTCGCGTTTCATTAGCTTTACTACTTCTCCATCACTGTGTTCTGTTCTTCTTATTGTTTTAATGCTTTTATTTTTCTTTTAATTTTATAGGAATTTTAATGTTTGTATGTGGTCCTTCATATATCAAGCAAGCAGAGATGACACAAATTCAAGATCAAATTTTAATGAACTTAATTTGATATCTGTCAGCACCTCAATATGCTGTTGGATGTGATGTGACTGTGGCTGATTATTCTCACTGTAGGGGAGCTCGAAGACAGAGTAGATTCGGCACCAAGGCTGGAGGCGGGCGGCTCGAGTACAAACGCAACAACAATGAGCCAGGTTCGGAAGAGTGGCCTGAGTGGAAGTGTGCATTCAGGAGAGGCATTTGTTCTAGGAGTAGGAGCGTAAGGTGCATGGCCAATCCCATGAGAGTCAATATGGTGGCCAAGCAGATTCAGAGAGAGCATTTGTTATATATATATATATGTGTGTGTGTGTGTGTGTGTGTGTGTGTGTATGTTGTAACTAAAATGCAGAGGCAGCTGCTCCAATATACTTCCTCCTTATTCATAGAGGTAAGTAATTTAACTAATCTAATCAACATGACCACCTAGCTTAAGGTTATTTATATATGCAAATTAATTAGGTGATCGAGTGAGTTTTGTGTTTTTTATGTTTGTATATGTAAAGGAATTCCTAAATGATTAGTTTAACCAGCTCCTGAAGCTTTAAGATGAGAGCAACCCTGAATTTGTTGTTGAAGTGGTCACTCTCTTCTTTATGGATAATGAGAGGCTTCTTAATGAACTCTCTAAATCATTGTAAGTGTAATCTCTTTTGACTTATCTCATTTTCTTGCACTCAATCATTCATTCCATTCATTATTATGTTATGCTGATCTCAATCCTAGAGAGCAAGAAAGCATTGATTTTAAAAGGGTGGATGCCCATGTTCACCAGCTCAAGGGTAGCAATTCTAGGTAGTAATTTAAGTAATTCTTCACGCTTTTATAGCATAATGATGATATTATATTTTAAGCTAAGTATTATTATTGATTATTGGAAAATACAGCATTGGTACACAGAGAGTCTAGAGCCTGCATTGCGTTTAGAAACTTTTGTGAGCAGCAGAATGTTTAAGGGTGAGATTATAGTTTCAATTAATATATTAAATATTATTATATATGGTTTATGGATATGTTTTGATGGTATTCAAAACATATCAGATGCCTTAAAAGTTTGCAAGAGATAAAACAGGAGTATTCACTTTGTGAAAACAAATCTTGAAACCCTCTTCAAGGTAATGTTAGTTAAAATGTTCATTATATCATCTTAATTATAATTATAGTTATATATGGTGTCTTTTTATTTGTTAGAATGGAACATTATTTTCTTGTGAGGCATGTTGTATCTCCACTGATATTAGGTTTATCCGTTATCATTTATTAAATTCTTTTTTTGTGTGTCCTAATAGCTTTCCTTATTTAATGCCCCTGCCGATTGCAAATTTATTGTCAATGTCCAATACTGCTTTGTGATAATAATATAAACTAGCTAATGTTTTCAAGATGAAATAACAAATAAAGAGGCATTATTGTAATTGAAAGTCATTATTGAGTTTCTCCAAACATTTCTCCATCCTTATATTAAAGGTGGAAGTGTTTTATACAAAGGTTTCATGGCTTGTGCTATTTGTGATGCAAATTCACATACTAACTTGATGTTGATGGCAAATAAAAAATTGCAGAAAATATGAGGTTTAAGGAATAGGGATGTTCATGGATAATTCTTCTGTTAATTAAGAGTCAGTTTCATAAATTTTTATTGTCAGTTTGTGTCCTCATTGCGATTATATGAATAAGTAGTCTGAACTAATATTATACCAATTATGTATTTATTTGCATAATGTTGTTACAGCAAGGCCAATAATTGATTTGAACAGCAGAACAGTGTTAAAATTATAGATTTAGAAATGGTCAATTTTGTTTAGGTATAGAGTTTCATAGCTATAATTCTTTAATTTCTTCTTGCATTTACAGGTAAAAGGGAATGCAAATTTTGATCATAACTGATGAGTTTCTCGAAGAGTTTCCCTGATAATATTTGGTTGAGGAAGAGCAAGAGATACACAAGGTTAGGCGTTCATATATGATAGGTGAATTGAATCTTATTGTGTGTGATACATTGAATGGTCTAAATGTGTAGTATAAAATTAAGTGATTTTGCAAAAAGAACTGTTAACGTGAAGATGGAAATAACCACATTTATTTAGGATGTGTATTGAAAAAAATATAATTACTGGTGGCCAAACAGACCGAAGGATTTATGATTTTGTGTTTTTTTTCATACTAATAAATCTAAAGTTGAAAAAGATCAAGAAAAAAAATAAACCCGGAGACAGTACCCTTATTTTTATAGCTATATTTTTAAAACTCAATGCCTTCTTTTTGACAACCATGTCTATACAGTACCCAAATATTTGAGGCATTTATTTGTTTTAATATTTCATGAACATATTTAATGAAATTATTTTGTTATTATATCTGCAGTAATTCCTTTTAAAATATTTTAGTATTGTTTTCGTCAATATTGATTAAGCTCAATGAATCTATCTTAATTGTTTTTAGGTATAGACTTGGCAAGCCATCAAAATAATATGCTCCTTGGTTCAAGACAAAGCCACATTATGTGCGGTGGAAAGTGGAAACTCCAAAGCCACATTCAATTATGAAACAGGCCAAAATGTTTTCTTTTAAATATCTTCTTTATAAATAGGTTGGTATTTATGTGGAAGTGGTTGTTGTAGGAAGGTTTGTGTTAATGGATATTGACAAATAAGAAGTGATTCTTAATATTGATTTTGCTTTTGAATGAGCAAATGGAAAATAAACGTTTTATGAAAGATTAATGTAGCATCTTTGTGAAGTTATTCTTGGCAATACTGCTAAGGTTTTAGGATATAAAGACTTAAAGAGTAATATGAGGAGTAAACAATATAAACATTTGGAAGAATTAGCTTGGATGTTTAAAGTAATATGGTTATTGAATAAACACCTTATTTGAATTTAAAATATTTAAATTGAATCGAATATTAACCCACATATTATTAAAATAAGTTTGCCTGTCGGTAGAAAAATATAAAATTATTTTAATAACCTCTAACAAGGAAAGCAATGATAAAAAAGAATTTGACTAATGTAATAGTTGGTTTATGTGAAATTCTACTTTAGTGTATACATAACAAATAACATAGCACATAAGAAATTTCTATCACTCTCATATAAATTATAATTTTTTGGTGCTTAAAATCTCTTTGCTGTTTCTAATGATCAACATTGATTTTACTTATTTAGCAGGAGTATAATACAATTAACTTTTTTAAAGTAATTTAAATAAATGAATTGAGTGAATAAAATTTTTCATACAATAACAAATCTTTTTTATATAAATATACTATATCAAAATTATTTTATAACACTTTAAATAATTAATACACTAATAATTTTATAAACAATATATTAAATTAAATTAAATAGAATTGTTACCCGTGTAAAGTGCGGGCAATACCCTAGTTGATCTTTAAAATGATATAATTGTCATTTAAATGGTTTTTTTGTCAACTAAATATTGAAACACTTCCTAACCAATAATGTATTTAAAAAAATAGTTAAATTTATTGGTTAACTAAATATTTCTTAAATATTGCATTTTTAAATACATTTTGTCAACTAAATATTGAAACACTTCCTAAACAATAAATTAAATTTTAAAAAAATAGTTAAAAATTACACAATAAGCCTCAAGATTAAAATATCAAATAATTAACAATAACATGATAAATCTTAATGATATTTTAAAAAATCAACAATAATATAATAATAGAAGCAAAATTATAAATTGATTAAAATATATAAATAGATAAATTTTATTTCAAATTTATAAAATGTTCACTACATAATAATAGTACACAATAAGATAAAAATATATAACATCGAGGATATTATAAGTAAAATTTTAAATTTAATAGTAAAATAATACTATTATATTACATTATGCGGTTTGGATTGGATTGGATTGGTTTTGAGAAATAAATCCGAAATCTGATCCAATCCATGCGATTTCTCAATTTCAAAATCCAATCAAATCCAAATTAGTGTAGTTTTAATCGGTTTTGGTTTGATTTGGATTGAATGTGTGGTTTAATTTGGATCGGTTTGAATTTAAACACCCCTACCAATAATTGTTGTGTACAATATTGCCAATAGTTAATAGGCTTTTTCTCTCTCTTCCATGGCAAGCTTCTCTATCACTGTAATGCATCTTCTTCTTCCTCTTGTCCTCTCCGTAGCCACTCTTCATTCTTCTCCATCTTCGTACCACAACACCACACAACAACCAGAACCATCGCCACCACACATTTTCTTCCTCTTTCTTCACAATGTCACATCATTGCAACCATGAATGGCGTCCGTGTTCACAGCGATGACCTTCGACAGCGGCAGAGACGGTGGCTTCCATCTCTGTCATCACATCTCTTATCGTCTTTCTCTCTCTCTCGATTATTCTCTTTCTTTTCTTCGTGTACTCTCTCTTCTGATCTATCTCTCTCCCTTCATCCTCTTGCTTTTGCTTGACGGTGACTACTCCTCTTTTTACCGCCGCTGAATCCTTCTCCTTCTTCTCCATATGCATCATTGTCTTTAAAATTTAATTTTAAAATTGGTTTGGATGATCATTTGCTTTTATTTATAAGATCACTTATTTTTGTTTGGATGATCAGTTGTTTCTGTTTGGATAATCTGATTTTATTATATTGAATGTTCAATTTTAATAATTTGGATGATCTGCATTTGTTGGTTACTGTTGGGTAATAATTTATTGGTACCTAGCATTATTCTTAAATATTATATGTTATAAAATAATTGATTAATAATACTGTTAAAATAATAAATTATCTCATCATTTTGTGACATGTATCACTTGAACGCGATATATCATCATTTAATTGATGAAAAAACCGATAATTATAAACTAATATGACTAATAATTTTTTTCAAGAATCAATTTAAAAATGTGATATTTTTAGAAACCAATCTAATTATTAACCCTTCATATTTTGCTATGGAGAGTGATTGTTTGACTGTTTGATATTATCATTTTTGTATGTAGAGGCGAAATAAAGCAAGAAGGAAAGTGTTGGCTACGTGCACATCAACGTGTTCATTTGTGAACCAAACTTTTTGACCCCATCGATTCCTTCATTCGGAATGGTTTTGGTTTTTAGATATATGATGATGATGATGATGATGAGACTCCGACATTAGAAATAAAAAACACGCATAATACATAATACACTTTTCAGTTTCCCCCCCTTCTTTTTCTTTCTTTTCTTCGGTTCTTTCGTTGATAAAGCCCTTTCAGAAACACCATTAGACATGTCTCTTCCAAGACCCACAACTATAGGTAATAATAATAATAATAATAATAATCCAAACAACAACCCTCTTCAGCAACAACTGATGAACAATGAAGGGGGAGGAGTAGCTGCAGCACCTTCTTCTTCTTCTTCTTGGAATAGCAGGGCTATCAACAACAGTAATAATAACCTCAGAAACTCTGTTACTCCTATACCCCTACATAAGAGAAGCAAACTTGGTACGTCACGTTATTATTATTATTAAGAAATTGACTAATTTGGGTCAATAAGTTGTGAATATACATGTGTGAAATGTTTTATTTGAAAATTTTGGTTCACTGTTTTTTTGTTGAAACATTACAGAGATTACTACAATCCAAGATGGGATTAAATATATCAGTACAAGAAACTATAACTTTTAATTAGTCAATATTTATAAATTGTATTTTAATTGTAAAATCTTTTTTTTATTTTTAAGATTTGTAGTTAAATATTTGAAATTTAAGGTTTAAAAAACAAAGATTTAGGAGTTTAAAATTTACTAAAAAAGTAATTTTAAAAAATACCTAATATTAGCCGAAAAATGTTTGTTCCCTAATTGAATTTTTTCCCCTTCTCCAATATTCTTTTTAGTTTCAAGTTTCAACCATTTTTAATTATTACACCAATATGTTATACTTGACTAATTACATATAATAATTATGATTTTTAATCTTGTAAAGTAATCAGAATCAAAACATATCATATCAAATAAATATTATTGTACTGCATTCAATCAGAAACACACATTAATTGGAGTTGAACACTTTTGATTATGTGAATGCATTGACTTGTTAATTGGTTATGCAGAAGATAGCGACGAAGATCTGTTCACGGTTCCTGATGTGGAAACAATGCTGAGTGTGCATTCAACGATGATAAATACAAATAGTAGTAACAACGTTGATCAAAGCAACACAACAGAAGACTCTCAGCTTCAAGCTGGTGGCGTTTCCGTTTCCGGGAAACGCCGCCGTGGAAGAAACCCTGTAGACAAGGAGTATAGACGCCTCAAGAGGTATATCACCCTTTACATGTTATTTATTTAAGTGCAAGTAAACTCTGTATGTATGGGACTGAGACTGCGAACTAAGACACAGAATCAGTATAATGCAATGGTGGGCTGGTGGCCTTAAATTTCAAACCGGAAATACAAAATTTCAATTCCTTCGGTGTCTTTAAAAAGTGAAGATACATGTAATTGAAAATTTTATGAGCAGAAACTAAAACTTTAACAATATTTCTTTCCCAAATTATCCTCGTTGAACACCACTCCCCCTCTTCTTCCGATCTCTAACACCACTCCTTTCTACCAAGGATGTTTAAGAAAGGCTCCTCTTAGACATATTGGTGTATGGGTCGCTTTATTTTAATCAAATTTAATATATCTCGGATAAGTAAAGTTCTAACAAATTTTATTTCAACACACTTAAAGTAAAAAAGTTAAGACTAATTAGGTTAGACTGGCTTTTGAATTTTTTTTTCTTTTTATATTTTTTTAAAAAAATCTTTTATTAATATAAATCGTTTTTTCTTTTATTTTTTTAAAAATAATATATTGTTGGTTTTTAGAAAAGTACATAATTTATTTTTTTTAAAAAATAAAAGTACTTTTTTTAAAAACGTATTGAAATTATTTAAATTTGATGAATAATATTTTTTTTACAAAATAAAGTATTTTTTTTATGAAAAAAGTCAATTCAAACGAATATTTAATCTTCTTTCAAAAAAACATAGAGTAATCTGTTAAACGAGAGTAATTTTCAAAAATTTCTAAAAAATAAAAATTTATTAGTAAAATAGTGTTCGATTAGAAGTTTATTATATTAATGTCTAATTAATATCTAATAATGGATGTTTTATTTTATTTTATTGTTTTTACAAATTGAAAACCGGTTTTTTAAAACTTATTTATTATTCTATAAAAGTTATGCAAATTTATAGAATATGATATTTTTAAATTTTGTTTTGTGTTATTTGTTTGTATCTTACAAAATATTTTGGTACATAAATTGACTTGCACAAGGCCAATCCGTATATCAAAATCATAAAATGGATTTATATGTTTTGAAAATGGTGTTTTGACAACTTTTTATTTTTATTTTTTTGTTTTTTTGGACACCCTGTTTTGACAACTAAGTACTACAACTCATTTTTTTTTTTTTTGGGTGCATATTTACATGGACCGTGAATAAAAAATTTATATACGTCTAGTGTAAATTTGCATAAATCATGCGGAATAACTTATAAATTTTTATTTAATACTACCAAATGTCACTCAAAAAAAATTAATACTTCAAACTTTTTACTTAAGTTACAAGTAAATATTTTAAATTTATTTGGCACGATTTTTGGTGTACATAGTTGTACATTCTGTTTTTATTTTTATATTTTTTATTTTAATAAATTTTTTTTTATTGAAAAAATCTTTATTCTTTATTATATATAAAACATTTTTCATTAAAGTGCTCGTTAATCCTTTGAGACCCTTCTTGGAGGACATTATTGGACCTCTTCAGGGTAGATTCATCACTTGTAGAGGCGCTCCTAATAACATAATCGTAGCTCAAAAAATTATGCATGTTATAAAGCGCACAAAGTCTCGAAAAAGAGTTTTAGAATTCAAGATTGACTTAGAGAAGGCATATGACCGGATTGATTTGCGTTTTCTGGAAGATACGCTAAATATCTTTGGCTTCCCTCCTTCAGCAACTACTCTAATCATGCACCGATCTTCATCCCTATCAGTTCTTTGGAACGGTGAGATATTAGAAAGTTTCAGTCCAGCTAGAGAGATCGAACAAGGTGACCCTATATCACTTTATCTTTTTATGCTCTGCATGGAGCGATTAGCTTGCCTAATCAATCACCGAGTTGAGCATAATAATTGGGAACTCGTTACTATTTGTAGAGGTGGTCCTTGTGTCTCGTATCTTATGCTTGCCGATGACCTCCTCTTATTTTGCAAGGCGAAGAAATCTTAGATCCAGCTGATCTTATCTATTCTTTTTGCCAGCCTTCAGAGATATATGAAGGTTAATGTCAACAAATCTAAATTAAAGCTGTGTGCTCTCTTAATGTCTCTAGAAGATATAAAGATATGTTTTTTGGGCTGTGAAGCATTCATTTCACTTGAGTCTGGGCAAATATCTTGGGGTAAACTTGAGCCATTCTAGAACCAGCAGATCTTCTTTTTAGGGGATCATTGACAAGGTCAAGAGTAGATTAGCAGGGTGGAAGGGTAGAATTTTGAACAGAGCAGGAATATTATGTCTTATTAAGCCCGTTGCAACTTCTATTCCTATTTACCATATGCAGGTGGGTTTCAAGGAAGTGTGTATCAAAATTGATTCCATCTCAAGGAACTTCCTCTGGAGTGGAAAAATTGATGGTCACTCCCTCAATCTCCTGGCATGGAAGAGAGCAGTTACTCCAAGGAAATTTGGAGGCCTTGGCATCCGTAGTGCGTGGTGTGCTAATATTACTCTTCTAGGAAAGCTAGTGTGGATTTTGTTTCATAATAACAACAAGCTCCGGGTTAGAATTATGTTGCTAAATATCTTAAGGGGGTTTTGACTTATCTGCTATCTCATCTACTCATGTCTCTCATGTATGAAAGAGTATTCTAGTTGCGTATAACACTTTGCATGATGGTTTCTTTTGGAATATTGGGAATGTGGATCAATCTTTTTTATTTCATGATTGGATGCCTCATGGATCTCTAGGCTCTCTTCTCCCCTATGTCCATATTTTTTATTCGGACCGGACTATCATGAGTGTTTGGAATGGAATTAATTGGTCCCACTCATCTTAGTATTCATGATTGGATCTCTAGCAATTGTAATGAGAATGCTTTTATGTTTTGTGCTTTTGTTTGGTGGATTTGGCAGGATAGGAACAATGATATTTTCTATCATAATGATCCGTGACCCTTACATAAAGTGCAAGCTCTCTCTCTCTCTTTCTAGTATGAAGGAATTCAAGAATGCTTTTCTTTCCCCAGCAGTGATCTTTCACCCGTCCCTCCTAACTTCTTGGGTTCCACCCCCAGGAGATCAAGTGAAGGTCAATTGTATGTAATGACAGCCTCAAGTGGGAGTCTAATGTGGCGGGGTTTGGTTGTGTGATCTAAGACTCAACATGTAAATGGTTAAAAGGTTGTGCTAGGACTATCTTGGAAACTTCAATTCTTAGATGTGAATTATTTGCTCTCTGTCGTAGTCTCCTCCTTGATTGAAAATTATTTTTGTAAGACACATCGATTCTTCTAACAATGTTATTCAATACAAAGAAGTTCCTAACAAATTTTTATTACACTATAACATAAATTAATCCTCTTTTAAAATGCCGAAATATCTAATTTGTCCGTCAAAAATAATGTTTAAAGACTTCTTGAAAATAAAAATTTGTTGGAAATTAAAATATCTCATATAAAATTCTCTAAAAATAAATTGATATTTATTCTAAGATGCATGCTATGTTGAAGAGTTAAAATAATGAAGAGATATTCAGTCACATAGATAGACAAATTTTATTTGAGAGAATATAATATATTATTTTAAATAATTTTTAAAAAATAAATTTATACATATATTTTCATTCTATTCACTCAAACTTCTTCTCTTATTAAAATTGTCTTTATTCTAAATATTGAGTCAAGGGTCTGCTATTATTTTGCATGACTCTGGCACAAAATTGTATTTTTAAATCCAATCAGTCTATATCCACTTACTGACTTACATGAGGGATATTACGCTGTAGAATTCAGTTTTTTTTTTTTTTTTGACATGTAGAATTCAATTTTTAAAATAGTATTCTCTAATCTGTTAATTAGGCTGGAAAAGTTGTTAGGGGATGTGAGCCCATATAAATCTTTGTCGAATTGTGGTGGAATTTAAATCTATAGGATCGAAATGTAGGATGCATACATGACAAAAAGACAATCACCACAAAAATATGAGATTCAAATTTGCCTAACGGTAACTTTACTGACAAAATACGAAGGCTAAATTTATTTGCACATTTTCTTGCAAATATATAAATATATAATTTTCTAATTTGTTAGTTAGAACATTTTTTAGAGTATCTATAAAAGAAAAAAAAACATTCTATAGGGTAGCAATGTAATATGATCAAATTAATCAACATAATACTAAGTTTAATTACTCTATTAGTCGTTATAATTTTACTAAATTTTTCATTAGATTCCTATACTTTTTTATTTTTAATTAAGTCCTATACATTTTTAAATTTATAATTAGATCTTTATTAATAATAAACGTTGAAATGAAAACATTTATAAAGCATTCGATTTTGATTATTTCACTTTATAAATGTTTTCATTTAACAAAAGTACACATAATTTTTCACACATAGGATAAAAGTACACACCATTTATTTAAGAGTAATGCTAGGGAACCAACGTTAGGGGACCAATAGGGAGCCAATAAGTGTAATTAGGGAAATAGTGGGTGGTAAAAAGGAGAGAGAAAAGAAGAAAAAATAATATTGGCTCTCTATTGTCTCCCTAATATTGGCTCCCAAGACTTTCTCTTTATTTAATAAGTCAAATGTACACACAAATAATGCTTCCGTTAGACATATTTATACCTATGTTAGCTAAACTGTTGGATCAGTAGGCAACAGAAATCACAGAATGAATAAGCACAATGACCAATTAATGAAAATGCATAAGAAGAGAAGAAGAAGAACAAGTATGGTATTATTCTGGGTAACTGAATACAAGTATGATGAAAAGCCTTCCCTCTTTCAAGATGGGGAAACAACTCCACTCAAAACCAACTAACAATTCCTTACCCTCATTCACGCCTACGACACTCTATATGCAATCAGGATCGTAACAAACTCTCAGTGACACCCCTAAGGTACTCTCTTTCTCTCTGCTACATCTGGTAGTCCCTAGCCCAATAAGGGGCCTTTCTTTCTCTCTTGCTTCTAGTGATCTCTTGCTCGTTGTTGCTTGGGCCAGCAGCATTCTCAATTGGGCCAGTGTTTGGAGATGAGTGTGGATCTTCTAGTGATCTCTTTCCGTGCAATTTCACCACCGTGGAAATGAAGAGCTTTGCTACTGTCGCCGCCGTGAATCCAGGACGGAGGGCTTCGAAATGAGCTGTCTTGCTGAACCGATCAACCACCACCATAATAGCAGAGAACCCAGCGGACTTTGGTAGTTGTACAATAAAATCCATGGAAAGTTCCATCCATGGTCCTTTCGGCACTGGTAAAGGTTGAAGGAGACCTTGAACCTTGGTGGGTGAGTACATAGTAGTTTGGCACACCGTACAAGCTTGCAAAAACTTGTGGATATCACGACGCATCCCTGGCCAAAAGAAGGAGCTTCCTAGCGCCTTGAATGTCTTAAGCTCACCTTGATGGCCCGCCATTGCAGTAACATGAAATTCCTCAAGCAATTTGGTTCGCAGCCCTTCAAATTCAGGTATCCACACACGTCCCTTGTAACATAGTAACCCCTCTCTGTATAGAAATTCTGGAGATAAACTTCCCTGATTATATTGTGCAATCAGTGACTGAGTATCTGGGTCTTCTGTAATGGCACGTAGCAGGTCCGGAATCAAGGTGGATTGGATAGTGGAGAAAGCCTGAAACTGGGCTTCCTGGTTGGACAATGTGTCTTCGTCCTGCCTGGATAGAGCATCAGCGGCTCTATTAGTTTTGCCCGAACGGTATTCAACCTCAAAATCATAACCCAAGAGTTTGGTGAGGTAGAACTACTGATCAGGAGTCAGCACTACCTGGTTCATGAGTTCCCTCAACCCTTGATGGTCTGTTTTGATACAGAATCTACGCTCCAAAAGATAGTGCCGCCATTTTGCTACAGCTTGAGTAATGGCATAGAGCTCCCTCACATAGGCAGAGGCCACTTTCAGCTTACTATTGAGCATCTTGCTAAAATAAGCCAAGGGATGCCCTTGTTGAGATAGCACCGCTCCAATTCCCACTGAAGAAGCATCGGTCTCTATGGTGAAAGGAATTGTAAAATTGGGCAAGGCCAAGACTGGAGTTTGGGTCAATGCACTCTGAAGACTTTTAAACGCTTGGTCAGCTTCTGGATTCCAATGAAAGTTGTTGTGCTTTAATAATTCTGTAAGTGGGGCTGCTATATGAGCGTACTTAGCAACAAATCTGCGATAGTACCCCATGAGACCCACAAATCCACAGAGTTGCTTCAATGCGGTAGGTTTCGGCCACTCAACAATGGCCTTGATCTTGGAATCATCAATCTGTACTCCATTGCCACTGACCACATGGCCCAGGTACTCAACTTTTGGTTGACAAAAGGAGCACTTAGAGAGCTTAGCTACCAACTGATGCTGCTGTAATATCTCCAGGGCCGTGCGTAGGTGGGATAAATGTTCAGATTCACTCCTGCTGTAAATAAGAATGTCATCAAAGAACACGGCGATGAACTTGCGCAGATATGGCCTGAAAATCTTATTCATTGTGGCTTGAAATGTAGAGGGGGCATTGGTGAGGCCAAAGGGCATTACTGCAAACTCGTAATAGCCTAGGTGAGTTCTGAACGCTGTCTTGGGAATGTCTTCCTCTGTCACTCGAATCTGATGGTAACCAGAACGCAAGTCGATCTTAGAAAAGCAAGTAGCACCATACAACTCATCCATAATTTCATCAATAATGGTAGGAATGGGGAACTTATCTTTGACAGTAATTGCGTTGAGGGCGCGGTAATCTACGCAAAATCTCCAGCTGCCATCTTTCTTCCTTACCAAGAGCACAGGACTAGAGAATGCGCTATGGCTCTCCCTTATGACCCCCTACCTGAAGCATCTCTTCCACCAGCTTTTCAATCTCCTCCTTTTGGTATTGGGGATACCGATATGGTTTGACATTCACCGGCTCGGACCCTGGTTGTAAGTGGATTTGATGCTCAATCTCCCTTGGTGGTGGTAAGCCCTCAAGTTCTTTAAAAACCATGGGAAATTCATCCAGCAATGACTGTACCGCCTCATGATGCTCTTGAATTGTTGCTGCAGGTTCAGGTTCCAAGACTTTTAAGTGCAGGAAGGAGGCGATAACATCAGCTGATACCATTCTGTTCAGAGCACGGTTTCCCAAGGCTCTTGGTCGGAACAATCTTTCTCCTTGCAGCTTTACTGTAATGTCTCCCACTTGGAAGGTCATGGTTAAGTACAGGTAATTCATTGTAACATCACCAAGTTGTATTAACCACTGAGCTCCTAGCACAATATCCACTCCCTTGATATCCAATACAAAAGTATCTAAGTGGAATCCGTATCCTTGCATCTGCAGAGACACATTTTGGCACTTGGAATCACACCCAATGCACTCACCATTTCCTACATAGACATTCAGCTAGGGCTGCACACGGATCGGATCGGATATGGCCATTTTCTCGATCCGATCCGCACACTTTTTATCAGATCGGATCGGATACATTATCCGCAGTTTTGGCCTTCATATCCGATCCGATCCGAGTGCGGATATATCCGCGGATTGTGGATATATCCGCAAATATGAGTATATTTAAAATAAAAAAAACTGCTGCCAAAAAATAAAACAGAAAGCTCATTCCATATATTCCATCATATTTTCTTAATATTCCAAAATTATTCAAAGACAAGAGCTAACATAATATTGCAACTCAAAGGGATTAAACAACAGGGAGTGCAAATTTAAGCAAATTTTCAGCCATAAAACCAAGGCCTAACATAATTTTAAGCAACATAACATATATCAAACAAACAAACAGATTTCAAGCAACATAACATATTTCAAAAAGACAAACAGAAGTAGCAAATTTAAGCATAAATTCAAAGCCATTTAATCTTCCTCCACTTCAGCAGCCACTCATTCCTATAAAAAAAAATCAACAGAAAAACATTAGACATTAGTGAAACTTGTTAGAAACTTAGAATATATCACTTGATATATTAAAAATACCTAAGAAGATTGTGGAGGTGGCCTATTAAACATTAGTGAAACTTGTTAGAATATATCAAAGTAAGTTCGGACCAGAAGAACACAATCTATTAAAACATTTTTTGACAAAATAAAATAAACACAATCTTTTAACAAAACTCATAAAATCTAAAGTTCATAATAGAACAACACAATTTGTCAATCTATTGAAACATATTTTGTTGTCAAAATAAAATCAACTCATCTTTTATCAAAACTCATAACAGAACAACACAATCTATTAAAACATAATTTTTTGACAAAATAAAAGAAACTAAAAATTAAAAACCTTACCAATTGGTTACCACTGTCCACGGCAGAGAAATCTGAGCAGAGGAGCTT
The DNA here is from genome assembly GCA_036250425.1 of Stylosanthes scabra. Lineage (NCBI taxonomy): Eukaryota > Viridiplantae > Streptophyta > Magnoliopsida > Fabales > Fabaceae > Stylosanthes > Stylosanthes scabra. The sequence goes on from JASCZI010271945.1 coordinate 24,312, forward strand.
CCAATCGGCAACGGAGACGGCACCAGGAGGAAGAGCGACGGCTATGAACCAGAATGGTGGAGGCGAGGCGGACAAGGAAGACGAGGAAGAGGAAGAGGAAGAGCACCAGTGACGGCGGGATGAACTCAAACCTCTGACTTAGATCGAGCTTGGACCGACGACTGGAGGAGGAACACCGCGACTACCGCCTTGTGAGATCGCTGGACGACGTCGGCGAAAAGAGAGTGGGAGGACTTGACGGTTGCTGACCGCGACTACGCCGAGAGTGGGAGGACTTGAGGGCTGAGGCGGCGATCTCTGTTTGTGAGTGATAGTGATGAGGGTGACGGCTGCTAACTACTAGGGTTATGAGATGGGAGACTCTGAGTTTGTGAATTGTGAGTGAGAAAGACTTTGAGTGTGTTGTGTTACGGCTGCTAGTACTCTAGGGTTACAACTTACAACTTATTAGTTTCATATATATATTTTTTCATTATTTATTTATTTATTTAAGCTGCGGATCCGCGGATGAGCATACAAAATCCGCGATCCGTACCTGATCTATTGCGGATCGGATCAAATCCGATCCGATACCAGTGCGGATCGAATCAGATCCGCAAATTTGCGGACCGGATGTGGTTTCTTACCGCGGATCTACGGATCTGATCCGATCCATGTTCAGCCCTACATTCAACTGGTGCACTGGTGTAATGGCGATGTTCAATTTGTTGGCTGTGGACTCCTTAATAACATTGTGCGTGCTCCCGCCATCAACTAAAACCATCACAGGCTGCCCCTCACAAGTACCAGCAATACGTATGGTTTCTGGATGGTAAGTACCCTTCATAGCACTAAAACTGATTTCCACTACTTCATCATCACCTTGCTCTGATTTTTCTATTATTGCCTCATATCCATGCCTATCCACAGCTAGTTCAGCTAGTTCATCACCTCCCACTAGCAACAAGTAACTCGACTTGCATTTGTGGCCGGGAGAGAACTTATCATCGCAGTAATAACAGAGGCCTTTCTCTCGTCGCAACTTAATTTCAGCTGCCGAGAGACGTCGATGAGTGGGGTTCCCTCTTTCTGTACTGCTATTACTTCCAACAACTGATTGAGCAGTACTAGAACTCTTCCATGGAATTGACTTGGGTGGAGTGACTGCCGTGGTGGAGTTTTTAGTGCCTTGGGGCCTCAGATTCACTGAATAGACCTGATTCTTCTGCTCATGCAGCTTAGCCAGTGCCACTGCCTCCACATAAGTGGTGGGTTTTGCCAAAAGTATCTCACACTTCAACATTTCTGTCAATCCACCAGCAAACAAGGAGATTAGCCATTCCTCGTCCAGACCTGTTACTTGGTTCGAGAGGGCTTCAAACTGATGCTGATACTCAGCCATCGTCGCGGTCTGCTTCAGCTTTTTCTTGGCAGCCTTTGGATCGTGGAAGATGCTCTTCCCAAACCTGGTACAAAGAGCTTCCAGGAATTTCTCCCAAGTGTACTCAAGACCATTATTAACGCACCAACGGTACCAGGTATAAGCAGGGCCAGTCATATGAAAGGATAACAGTCTTACCCGCCATGCATCCGGAACCGCGTAATCCTCGAAGTACTCACGAGCCCGAAATGTCCATTCCTCGACGTCCTCGCCGTTAAACATCAGCAGCTCAATCTTCATCCCCTTCGGCCACCTTCCGGAGTGAGAATCACCAAAGAAATCTGAGAAGGTGTTGTTGGAGGCCGAGAACGGACGCTCGTACATGGGTTGCTTCAACTTCAAGGTATCTTAAAGCATTTTCTCAATGTTCCTGACCGAGCTCTCAATCTCGATTTGTCCTCGCTGCAGAGCAGCAATTTCAGACCGATTCTGCTTGCATTCATCTTCAATCCGAGATAGTGGAGTTCCTGATTCCATCGAATCACTCTCAACGAGAGCACCAAAATGTTGGATCAGTAGGCAACAGAAATCACAGAATGAATAAGTACAATGGTCAATTAATGGAAATGCATAAGAAGAGAAGAAGAAGAAGAAGAAGAAGAAGAAGAAGTATGGTATTATTCTGGGTAGCTGAATACAAGTATGATGAAAAGCCTTCCCTCTTTCGAGATTGGGGAAACAACTCCACTCAAAACAAACTAACAATTCCTTACCCTCATTCACGTCTACGACACTCTATATGCAATCAGGACCGTAACAAACTCTCAGTGACACCCCTAAGGTACTCTCTTTCTCTCTGCTACATCTGGTAGTCCCTAGCCCAATAAGGGGCCTTTCTTTCTCTCTTGCTTCTAGTGATCTCTTGCTCGTTGTTGCTTGGGCCAACAACATTCTCATTGGGCCAGTGTTTGGAGATGAGTGTGGATCTTCCACAGTTGGATCGGTTTCCTGGGTCAGGCTTGGGTCAGAGGTTGCATCATAAACTCACCATAAATTGTATATACTTTTGTCCTATAAAGTATAAAAGATAGTATGATTCATGTGTATATTTGACATTTTGACTTATTAAATAAATAATTTGTATTATTATGCACCATATGAAAAATTATGTGTATTTTAAAATTGCAAAATACTAAACCTAAGCCTAAACCCTTGTGCGATTATTAGAAAATATTTATTTCATTATGACTTTTTTTACATTATTAACAGATTATTGAGGAACAGAGTTTCTGCCCAACAAGCACGGGAAAGAAAGAAGGTATATGTGAATGACTTGGAATCAAGAGCTAAAGAGTTGGAAGATAAGAATTCCAACTTAGAAGAGCGTATCTCCACGTTAATCAATGAGAACACCATGCTTCGCAAGGTAATTAATTAATTAATTAATTAAGAAATGTTAGATGTACAAATTCTTTTTCTAACAAAATCCAACCAAGTCCTCCTTTATTTCATATATCTCCTCACTTTATTGGGTTGACATCAACTTGGTTAAACTTAAGTGATAAAAATACTTGTACACATAACACTTTTCTTTAAGAAATAGTTACCATTTCTTCATTCCATCAATATATATCCGGATCAATGTCTAAATTCGTCTTTGAAAATATAGTGTTCTTCAAATTGGTTTTTGAAAAATTTATTTAGTCATACTGGCCCCTGACAAATACAATTGTCAGTCAAATCAATCATTCTCTCATTAAAATAACATGTGTTACAAAATGATTATTTGACAATGCTGTTAAAATAACACATCATCTAATAATTTTGTGACACATGACAATTAAACATGATATACCATTATCAAATTGGCAGAAAACTGATTTGACCGATAAATGTATCATTTGGAAATTAATTACTAAAAATCTTTCGATAACTAATTTGAAGAACGAAGTAATTTTCAAGGATGAGTTTGAATATTAACCTTATATATCTTGTTGGGTAACCATACATATAGAAAATACATATTAGACATGTAACACTTTTTTTTTCAAATGCTTTTATGTTAAGAGACTCACCACAAGTGTCATGTTGGACCATTCACTTCTACTCTCTTTGTATTTTCTGTAGATTTTTACGATGTGTGAAAGTAGCCTCCATCATGTTGAAGTATATTGAATGTCCGTTAAATTTATTGGCAGGTTCTTATGAGTACGAGGCCTAAAGTTGATGAGAATGTTGAAGCATAGTTACGATGGTTCAATAATAAAATAAAAAATGCTATGCAGACCAAGATAGAAAGGCTAGCAGAGGAAGGTGTGTAAATATGATTATTCATTATTCCTTGTATGCACAAGAAATATAGATATCTCTAGCTACCTTCCCTTTCGACTCAAATCTTTGCTCCCTATGTATAAAAATTAAAGTTTTAATTATTTTGACACAGATTGAGCATAGAAAGGACAGAAGACATTTAATTGAGTCCGCATTTTAAATATCTGATACTTTAATTAATTACCTGATCAAAGATTCTGAATTTCAGACATATTTCTCATTTCAATTTCTACCCAAAAGCAATTAAGCGTAGAAATTAAATTCATACAAATCTGAACGTAAAATTTTGTCTGTCACCACTTACACAAATTAAACAAGAGTCTTATCAAAAAATAAATAAATAGAAAAATAAACAAGAGTAATGATAGGTAGTCATAATTCAAAGTTGTCATATTTAATTTAAGTATTTAACATCTATAAATTTATGTAAATAATATTCGTAATTATATATTTATAATATCTAAAATAATGTATTCAATTCAATAATAATTCATAAATGGAAACAAAAACCAAAATAGAAAGAATATGGCTACCTATAGCTACCAAACTTTTCCCCTAAATAATCATGTTTCTCAAGTCTCAACATATTCAAGCGTTGACGAACAGCAAGGCCGTCGTGAAACGCTTTCCAGAGAAAGACCTTGACCTTCGGAGGGCATTGGAGATCGCAGAGGCAGTTCCAAAGAGGTTTCTCTTTGCATTAAGGAGGAAGATAATCAATTGGTGGGTGGAAGGTCTGAAATGCAATCTTGTATCTCGAGGAAACTGAATAGCCATGCTTGTTAGGAGACCGGGTCACTTGTTTCTGTCAATGGAATCTGTAGTATAGCTTCAGCAATTTCTGGATTAAAATTATCTTTGTTGAAATCAGTTCCCCATTGTCTATTACCATCTATTAATTGATTGACCCACCGAATAGTTGGTGCTGTGGTTCTTTGCTGGAATAGAGATAGAGGTTGGAATTTAGGGATCCATGAGTCTCCATAGAGTCGAATCCGAGTTCCTCTTCTAACTGACCAATTTAGCCCATTTTCAAGGACTTTGCGACCCTCCAATAAACTTCTCCAAGCCCATGAAGGGTTGTGACCAACAACAGCATGTAGAAAGTTAGATTTTTGGTAGTACCTACCCTTGTAGAGTCTGGGTAAGTAGGGAATTCGGTTTAGTAAGATCCTCCAACTTTGTTTAGGTATTAGAGTCTGGTAAGTAGGGAATTCGTTTTAGTAAGATCCTCCAACTTTGTTTAGCTAGCATAGCCAAATTGAAAGCCTTTAGATCCTTAAAACCGAGGCCTCCTTGTTTTTTATCCCTACAGATAATGTCCCATCTCACCCATTAGAGCTTTCTGTCACCTCGTTGTCTCCACCAGAATGATAGCATATGTTTTTGAATTTCATCAGGCAGGGATTCTGGTAATTTAAAACAAGCTAGAGAATACATAGGGATGGTTGTAGCCTGTAGCTACTGCTTTAAGTAAACCTTCCCTGCCACTGACTGATAGAAGATTCCTCTTCCAATTCAGAAGTTTCTTGTCCACCATATCTTTCACAAAGTTGAATGTCTACCTCTTTGATCTTTGCACCACTGCAGGAAGCCCTAGGAACTTGTTCTGGTGCCCAACATGAGTGATTTGGAAGATTTGAGACAAGTGTCGTCTAGATTGTAGATTAGTATCCCTGCTGAAGAAGAGGGAAGACTTAGAGTAGTTAATGAGCTGTCCAGTGAGGTCACTATAGGTGTTTAGAATTTCAATAAGCTTTTGGCATTCATTTGATGTAGCTCGGCAGAACAGAATTGAGTCATCTGCAAATAGTAGATGGCTGATTGTAGGGCATCTAGGATTGAGACGAATCCCAGTAAAAGCGTGGTTTTGTTCTCCCTGATTAAGCAAATTTGGAATGTTGAATTAAGGCATTTTGGTAAAGACATGTTATTAAAATTTCAGTTTCTATTCCCATAAATTTTAATCATGTGTTCCCACTTTTTGAAAGTATTGGAGGGGTTGAAATTTTGTCTCCGAAAACTGAAATTTTCCTAGGACTAAAAGTTTAGTTCCAATCTGTGACCACCAAACATAATATTAAATCTCAGTTTCTCAGCCCCAATCTAATACTAAAATTTTAGTTACAATCTATTACCTAAACTAAAAGTCTAGAATCCAAGTTGGGAGTTTTGGATTTGCACCTCCGAACTTAAGTGGGGATAATACAATAATAGTTAGTTAATATTTCGTTAGAAAGTTAGGTTAGTTGAGTTTACTCTTTTAGTTAGTTACACACTAATAGGTTGTATATAAACTAACTCTTCAATCAGAAAAACACACTTCCATCATCCAAGATTTCACAATTCCAAACAAAATATTAAGCATTGTAACGATAAGCAGGAAAACCTTGTACATGAATATATAGATTTTAGTCACGGATTATAAATTTAAAATAATTTGATTCAAAATCACCTTAATTCTGCATACCAGAAAGCACTTTAGGAGTAACACGAGGTTTGTGCCTCCATCATTCATTGCTTTTTGAATCCTCCTGGGTAGAGTTACTTGAAAAATATGGCTGTGAATTATTGTTGAGGATGACACCTTTGGAACCTACATTCTTTAAGGATGACATTAAATTATGAACACCATCATTTAGGGCACGGTGCAGCATCTGATGAGGAAACGGCTGTTGCTGTTCAGAAACTTTCGTGACTGACATTGCAACAAGATTGATCTACAAAGAAATTGCGAGACGGCATACATTAAAATGGTGTATTTCACCCTATAAATGAACTGGATGGGGGTGATGATATCTCTCATTCATGTAACAATAAGTTGATTGAGACAGAAATGTGTTTGACTAAGCACACCAAACAAGAACAGAATAACTAATCATCATCATAAGCTGAAGAAGAACATCTACGATTGATTAAGTTTTCAAATTACTCAAACACGTTTCAGAGTACTGTCAGTAATTAGAGAAATCATTAAGTATATAGCTCTCTAATTGTAAAATGGGAGGTAACTGAATATAGAACAACCATATAATAGAGCGTTTGCTATAAAACAACATATGTTGAGGGACAAAATTTGGAATAAAGCTTTGTACAAAAGATCAAGTTCTTGTACTCATTCAAATTTCTTATAATGAAAATTCAAAGAGGACATGTGATCATCTAAAAAAATTCATCCTGAGAAATAATCCAAGCTTTGACTAATGTGTAATGACAAACAACACAGATAAAAATAGGGAAAAGGATCTCCTCTTCTTGGAAATATTTCGGCTTAAAATACCAATGATTAAATGAGATAAAAATAGTGAAACAAATCATATACGAGGTACATGTCAAAATGGGTAAGCTAAAAAAATAAAGTATGCAACAAACTAACAGCCAGCAAAGGTAATTCGACGAAATAATGAAGTAAATGTACAAAATTGTCATTGTACCGATTGGGAGACCTTCTGCACCAAACCTTTGGCAAGTGGGAATATACAGAACCTTTTGACAGATCAAAGAAAAATAATTAGCATCTAGCAAATAAGTAGAATTTCTCTACACAACTTCAAATAAGCATATTAAGCAAAAGACCACATAAAGCATATAAAGTTTATTATATGGTGACATTTTATCTCTCTACCCTACCTTAATTTGTTCATCCAGTTCAAAGAAGAGCAGAACAAGTTAAAAGGAAAAGGAAACATCTTACATTCCTCGCCCACCATCAAGTGCTTCCTCTGACGGATCCTTCCATTCATCAATTCTGTCAAACAGCTATTGATATTACTAATTGTAAAATACAGCATGGCGCAATATGCATACACACGTGTGTAACAATGGGAGACAATGTGAGACACAGTGATAGAGAGATTACACCCATCCATAGCGGCGATCAAACAGAAGCCTCTTAGAAGACGGTTTAGTGTTTGGAACATTAATTCTGGAGTTTGTGGATTCCATCTAGCTTGCTGGTAATGAAGGACACAAAATTGCCTAAATGAGACATGAAGATATTTGTTTTAGACCCAAAATTTAGGAAACAAAAACACCACAGCTAGAAGCCATAGTGCCAACAACTATATGCTCTACCATTTCCACGACAAACAAATAGAAAATTTGTCATATGTCGGATTCAGGCCAATACTATTATAGCAATTATGTCATTGATACACAAAACTAATTCATTCGCCATTCCAATTCCTTTCTTCAAACACCCTGTGCTCGTTCTTGAATAGGCACCACCCCAAAAACAGAGTGAGGGTGTATTCTGATTTGTGCACGCAATTGCAAAACAAAATCCAAAAGAATATTAACCTATAAGGCTATAACAATAGTTACATCAAGAAATTACTAAGCATCAAAGTTTATAAAGCTACAAGGCATATATGTTTTTAACTCTTTCATCAATAAGAGCATAGAACAACAGCAGTGCTATTCCCAATTATTAGAAGAAGAAAAAAATAATAAACACTTTAACAACAGTCAAGTCCCAAATCCTAAGGAGAAGGGAAAGGAGAAGGGATGCCAGAGACCGAAGCCATTAACATTTACACTGAAGTGTTCTGGAATATATCAATCAAGCATACTCAAGGTTATTAATGGTGGATTGGGGCTCATTTTTCCTTTTGCTAGAAAACCACTATAAAATTAAAGATGATAATGAAAGCATTTTGGCTTATTGTGGAAGGCATTGAAGACATGTATAAAATACATATTTATTTACATATAAAATCTAATAATATATTAACATATTGTAAGAACATAAGGTATCAAAAGCATAGGTGTAAAAACCGAAAAAGTCATCAAACCTCTATTGGGTCCCAGGGTTACTGGTTCAATTGCTAGATCACTAGTTGAACTGGTCGCAAATAAATAAAAATATAAAATATCAAAAGTTAAAATTAAAATTTGAAATAAATGTTTCTAACAGCAATAAAGTCTCAATTTCTAAAAATACCAAATATAAAAGTACTAATATATTAATTTAACACAATAAGAGGGCAAATAACTTCAAAAGATATTATCTGACGGGTGAGCATAACAGAGATATAAATCTTCTGCAACCATCAATATAATACAAAAATATAAAAGATAAAGGCAATAGCTGTATGGTAACAAGTATGACAATATAAGTTTGGATAATAGATGTATGTTTCTATGAGGAACACTACGAAATGACAAATATAGCATAATAACTGCTGCACATCTGAACACAAATTTTAGAATAGCTTTGTAAGATAAGAATAAGCATCTGCGTTGAGTTCCATTGCAATCACTAATCAGTGCAAAGGGAGAATGGATAGGAAAAAAATGTAGAAATGTGAAGTGTGCTTATAGGGAAATAACTAAAACTAATAACAAGTTAACTGGATCATTATAGAAGAAATGTTGAGAGATTGAATTACTATTACTACAACAATAGCCCCCAAGTCTTATCTCCTTAGGAAGGGGTACCTATAGTATTACATGACACCACAGTTCCTTGACATAAATTATATCTTGAGTTAAACTCATTTAGGCTTAAATCTCTTATCATAAGCATGAATTATTCCATCGAAAGTTAGGATTCTTTTTCTTGTTCAAAGAACCTCTTGTGTTCTTATTCTGTCTATTTGTAACACTTGGTCTTCACTAAATTTTCCAATAAAATATTCTTAACATACTAAAAGTAATAAAGAAGAAACAGTGACATGCTTGAGTTCAACTTTTCAGACTAACATGTCACAGCTATTCCTCAGCATAAATGACTTTTTCTGTTTATTTGTCTCTGTTAACACAGCATCCTATATTTCTTTTTTTGCATTCTCCATTACTTATTACTTTTATTCTCTAATCCATTACTGTTTCCTTCAAAGTCACTTCCTTTATTCAGGATCCCCTACAAAAATGAGTTCTATTTCTGAAATCATTCAGACTAATAAGAAAGTACTACAATAGTATCTTAATCACAACACCTATTATCTAAAATTACAGCACCTACTATGACATTATCATAGAACCTATTAGCAATTTCACATCAAGATTTCATACAAAATTACAAACACATTTAGTTTCACAAATTCATCTAATAACAAGAAGAAAAAATTAGAATATATATATATATATAGAAAGCAAGAATCCAGTATAAAAAGTTAACAAGAAGTAACTTTGAAAAATAAAAAAGGGAGTTAGCTAGTTAGGGACTCACCGTTGCAGGGAGAGCAGACAGCAAAGCTTCAAAGGCAGAGGCAGAGACAGGCGAGGCACGGCGGCGGCAAGGCAGCTGGGACGTGCAGACACAGGCGACGGCGCAGTCGGTGAGTCAGGTGAGGTGAGGTGAGGCGAGGCTGAGTCGAGAGAGAGTGAGACTGCCGATGAGGTTGAGAATATGTAAATATGTTAGGGATAATGCTCAAAATAGTCCCCGAATGATTTTTTTAGTCAAAATTGTCCCCGAAAAATTAAAATTCAATCAAGTTAGTCCCTCCGTTAACGTCTTACTAGCTGACTCGTTAACTCACATTAGTATTGAACCAGCTTAATTGGATGCTGACAAAATTTCTTTTAGAAAAATAGATCAAATTAGTCCTCTAGTAAATTATCCAAAAACTCCACTCGTTGGTTGATTCTCCCTGCTGCATAGGTTTGAGTATATCAATTTAATACAAAACTAAGCTTTTGTCCCACATAGAACAAAGGACACCATTCTAATAATGGAAAAGTCAGAAATTGCAAGGCTGAGAATCAAATGAAACTCATTATTATTTATTAGTCACCAAAAAAAAAATGAAACTCATTATTGGACACCCAAAAAAAAAGAATAGCAAATCAGAGCATCCTTGAGAAATAAATAGAAGAAACTAGAGCATTGTTAGGGCCATTGATTTGGATTCACATGCAGAGCTGATGGCATTAGAGAGGGAAATTGAGAATTTATGAACAGAGGTTTGAATGCAACAATTTCACTCTAATCTAACTATTTGATTAGAATTGCATCAAATCAGCCAGAATTTTAGTTGAAGCATTTCATCGAACATGTTGTATGCTAGTGAAATTAAAATGAAATAACTGAATTGCATGGAGGAAAAAATAGGAATTTACATACAAAATATCACAATCCCTAAATATTAATTTCAATGTCTGCAAAAAGAAATCTAAATCACTGTCAAATCAATAAGCTACCTGTTGAAAATAGAACTCAAGAATTGCAGGGAAGATATTTGCTTAGACGAGTTTGGGGTTCAAGTGGTGGCAGAAGGCGAGGTACTCATTTCTCGTGTGTCGGTGTGTGCTTGTGTTTCGTTTGGCGTAGTGACTTCTGAGTTCTGAGCACGGCACAGTGGTGCAGAGACAATCGCCGGTGTGATGATGGCTCGAGAAGCATGAACGAGACTCAGCAAGGCTTTCCTCTTCGCTGCGCCGATGAGCCGCTTCTTATCCAACGTAGACCGTCGATTCTCTTTGTGGTGCGTCTTCCTTTGGGTGAAAGAAGATGAAAGAATATGAATGAGCCACTGCAAATGAAGAGGAGGGGAGGGTTAACTCCAATACACACCCCTGCACTAAAACTCTAAAACGGCTTCGTTTTTCACCTTCATATCAAGATGACCTCGCTTTGGACAAGGCTGATGTGGAACATAACGATCGTGGCGCATAAATGACGGAATCTGTTAATCCTTTGCCGAAAGGACTAATATGATCGTTGTTTAATCTTTGGAGGATATTTTTGACTAAAAAATATTATCACTATCGATCAATTTCTCAGGGACCTTTTTGACCATTATGTGACATGTAAATATGTTATATTGTCTTCTAGTGAGGATATTGTCATATTTAGAAATTTTATCTCTCTTATAATGATAGTATTAATTACACATAAAATTTTAATAGTACAAATCAATGATTAAGATTCAATATTTCCACTAGAAGATATATTTGTGTCTTCACCAAAGACTTTTCCAATTTTTTTTTTTGGAAAAATTAATCTAAATATTAATATTTTCAACTTAATTTTCATGTACCGTGTCAGTGTAAAAAAGTTTTACACATACATTTAATTTGGTGTTACCACATCATCAAAAGCAATTAATTTTTAAACTCACTACTTTTAGAGTATCTCCAATGCTAGTATTAGTATCAAAATTATTTTAGGTCCTACAAGATGTCACGTAAGTATTTGTAGAACCATATATGATTTGAGATAAATATGAGATTTATTACTCTAATGCTTTGTTTTAATTTAATATTAATTTGAGTCCCACATCATACCAATTAATTAACCTGCATTTAATCAGTTGTACACATGGCACATTTTAATTGGCATTCATTTAAAATGATACGGTATCACTTTCTTTACTCCATCCAATGCATAATTCAATATCAACTCAGTTTATTTATCATTTCAAAAAAAAATTAATGCCCAAAAAACATTCCATTAGAGATGCTCTTAAAGTCACATAAACACATGAATCAGATTGAATGACTGTGTAAAACTCTTTGCAGCGTCAGTGCATCAAAATACAAAATACATAAGATTAAATTCGATTTTTAACCTTAATAATATTATTAAAATTTTAAAAATAAATATCAATTTAGAGTTTCAATAAATACAAAATACATAAAAATTTAAACAATTTCATATTCATTTATATTTAATTTTTTAAATTATTGAATATATAATTTTTTTTAGACAAATTAACATTTTAAAAGGACATAAAATGTTTATAGAAACTTTTTAAAAAATAAAAGATATTCTTTGTTCTTGAAGTTTTTTGAAAGTTTTAAAATTACTTTTAAATTTTTTTCAATTTTTCCCCAAAAATTTTCAATTCGCATTAAATATACTTTTGAGTTTTGATAGCTAAATTTTCAAAAATTTTAAAACCAGTAAAATAATGACATAAATTTTTATTTAATTTGCTTGTGTTTAAGGTTGTTCTTGTCAAAGTATTGCTAAGTTGATCTTATATTTTTCAAAAAATTAACTACCAGGTTATATTTAATATAAATCGAAAACTTCCATAACAAAATTAAAACGAAATAAAACTTAAGTGTATTTTTTAAATTTTTAGCAAATTTCAGGAAATAACTATACTTTCCCTTTTTAAGTTTTGAAACAATAAAATATATTAATACAAAAGGTTTTTATATTTCAAAACAAAATTTTAAATTTTTTTAAAAAAAGTGATCATAAGCCATTTTTTTTTATCACCTTTTAACTAACTATGTATTATTTTAGATCACTCATTAAAACTTTAGCTACAGAACAAAGGTATGAATCATTAAAGAAATTTTTTTATAAACTCAACTTAAGCAAACAACATTGTTTAGAAAACGCGTTGAAAGAAATTTTTTTATAAACTCAACTTAAGCAAACAACATTGTTTAGAAAACGCGTTTTTCTCAAAAGGACTAAATTTTGTACAGTCGTTGCTACTGCAGTTGTCAGATGGGTTTGGTGCTGATGTTAAAGTTGAAAAACAGAGAAAACTATTTCATTAAGATTTCGATGGCAGCTCCATTGAAGGAGGAGAAACTCATAAGCCAGAATAATTAAATTATCTCCAATCATTTTTTCTTATTTTTAAATTATCCGCTATAATGTTCCTTCTTTTTTCCAATTTTATTTTTTGCCAATTATTCTCCTAATTAAAAATTTGTCAATCCCTCTCCCAAAGCAATCATTTCATACTGGTTATATGTCCCTTAATGGTTCGGGAGTTGAATCGAACCGCAAAACCCCAAATTAATGTACTAGTTATCTGGAACTGAAAATCCAACCACATCCATGGGCCATGGCAAAACCAACATTCATACAATATCACAATTGAAGATTATATTTATATAATACCAAATAATAATTTTGGATAGAAAATATGGCCTTTCACAAGCTTTGTGAAGATAGTGGGAAAGGCAAAAGATGCATACAATTTCACACACCACATTCAGCGTTAAGCCATTCATAAATCATAACACACGTTTCTCCCATTTTGTTGACGTAGATGCATACCATGCATATTATTTAATTATACAGAATGAAGGCAACAAATCTGTAACAAATATGTTGAGTTACACACAACCTTTCCCCAGACACCTTATAACTGGGGAGAATGGCACTTAATAGTTAGAACTCCCTATCTGGGAACATAATTGGCGCCACGAGTGACCATAAGTAGAGCAGAGCAGTAGCCCAGCAAGTGACAATGCGAACCCACACAGAAGGCCACCCGACATCAACCAACTTTCCAGTCTCTCCAACAGAAGTTGACCAGCCTGTCAGAAGCATTGCAGAATACATGCTCGCAAGAGAGAAAATCAAGTGGAAGAAGGCATATGAATATGTAATGGGCTTTGCTTTCTCATTCTCGACTTCCTCCTTTCCATCCAGCGGAAGCAAAGGTTTCCCTGCATAATCACCATAAATGGTGGCAGATATTTAACACTAGCATGTGGTGAAATTTGGTAATTGATGTTCATCGAGTACAATATTACAAATAATTACTTTCTTCATGGCATCAACATCAAAATATAAAATTCAGCTTCACGGCTATTATATATCCATATGCTTAGATTCCATGTTCAGATATATACTTACGAATATGAATATGGCATATCATCACAAATATTAGATATTGAGAATTTACCAGCACGAGGAGAGCTTGGAGGGGAAAGGACAGTAGCAGAAGATCCAGCACGTACAGCAGAATACACAACAGATAGAACTGTTGTAAGCAAACCCAAAGTAAGGGAGCCAGTTGAAACGGCTTTTGAGTGTTTGTGAAGGCCATTGCACTCGTAATCTCTGGGTTCACTAGACA